>ARYC01008115.1:0-30768 GCA_000711775.1 Oxytricha trifallax
TTTAATTAGTACTGGTACTAATTCCGTTTAATTTTAATTTGTACCAATTTAATAGTACCAAAACTTAATTAGTACTTAGTTTTAATCTAATGAGGTTTTAATGGAAAAGTTCTAAAATGGTTCAAAACCTAATTAGTACTAGTACCAAACTGAATTTTTTCAAAGTTGGTACCAAAATTAAAAAAATATTAAGCATGAAATTAGAAAAGTTATAGTTATAAACTAAGTATAAATAAGTACTCTAACACCTCTAAATCAACCATTATTGCTGCAGAGCCAATTCCTATACTTAGTTGCTATAACTTGAGAGGTTATTAGAGTTTTAAAATAGAAATTTAAATTTGAATTTAAACATGGCGGCTAACCTAAATCGTAAGGCAGTTTCTTTTGGGAACAGGTTAATCATTGCTCAACCTTGGCTCCTCCAAGAAACCAGAAGTAATTTATATTGAAAAGGAGGTGGAGCTAAGAGCTCTAGAGTTTGAAGCTGATGTCTTTATTTAAGTTTAAAACAAGAAGTAGAGTGCAGAGATGGGAGTTTAAACATAAGTTGAATTGGTTGAGGAAGATAAGGAACAGCAACCAATAGAAAAAATAAAAACATTTTAATGTGAAGACTGCCAAAATCTCTTCTCTACTGAGTCTAGCTTGAAGAGGCATATCAAAGAGGTACACTCTAGGAGAGCTAAGATCTACTTTAAGTATGATAAAGTAGATGGTAGATATTAGTGCACAACATGCATGAAGTCTTATACTCACTCAGCTAAAGTAAAGAGGCATATGCAAAAGCAATATTTAAGCGAATTCATGATTAAAGATGAGGAACTTAAAAGCTTGTACCTGCCAAAAGAAAAAATAACTCTCTTGAGTCATAGAAAGAACAGTAGGAGAGAATTATGAGATAGAAGCGATTGGAGTCAATGAATCAACTAGCAAATGGCATGCATATAGTATGCTTGTAAGAAAGAGCAATGTATATACCTGCATTAAATGCAGTCGATATAAGCAGCTGTATTGAGAACTATTTGAATATTGACGTACCTAACAAGGTAAAACTATTATAGTTGTTGATGAATTTGCATACAAGGTATATCCATTCAAGTATCTCATTAAGAACGAGCAATATTAAAATGAGTTTGCAAATGAATACATAGTACTGAGAGAAGCTTAGAAAAGATAATGCAAGAACTTAGCTAAGCTCGACGGAGTTATACTTTGTCATGGTTTTATTGTATTGAGACTCAAGAAATTTGAAATGACTCTAAGAGAGTATCTCTACCATAATAGATATCATGATGATTTGAATGAGATACTCACAGCAATGACTAAGGGTGTAAAAGAGCGCCATGATCTAGGGTATGTTCATAGAGATTTGAAGCCAGAAAATATAATGCTAAATCTCTGCCCTTTAGAAGTAGTAGTCATAGATTTCAACAGAGCAATAAGACAAGAGATAGTGACTTTAGCTAAGGTTTTAGGCACTCCAGGATACTTCCCAATAAGAGAAAAATGGACTAATGGCTCTGTATAATGGGATATTTGGGCGGTAGCTGCAATTATCTTAGAGTGCGATATGGAAAGTATGTTATACTTTGGAACAAAGCATGAGAAATAATCAATAAGTTTGGCTGCTAACATATTAAACAAGATGAAATATGAAATGAAATTAAAAAGATAGTTGAGATGGTCATCGTAAAAGCTCCAGCATACCCAAGGTAATCATTGGATGATATAATGGAACAACTAAAGACTGCTAAATTCAAGAGGTATCACAAAGATAAGCAGATAAAATTTGTTTGAATTAATTACACTAATACTCATTAAATATTCATTAATTCATAAAAAACCTGCGTTTTCTCTACTAACCCCAATAAGACCCCAACTATACCCTACAAATCAAAGCACTTATAAATCTCATTAAGGGGTTTTGGGGTTTTGATTGTATATTCATATTTTTATAATGAAAATTTATAAATGTTTCGAAAATAAATTTACTTCTTATGATCAATATATAGTACTTAACATTAATTTAAAATATTAATTATAAAAGAAATAAAATAAAATGTCCTGGTCACCCAACACTACGGTCAATTATGGTACCGAGAGTTCAATTTCAATATCAAAAAAATTCTTCTCCAAAAGATAGCTGAGAATTGAAGCTTTGAAGTTTCTAAAAATCATAGTAAATTATGAAATCATTTTTAGAGAGCTTAAAATAAAATTATCGAGTATGAAGTTTTATTAAATTCATAAATTATATTTAATAACACATATCAGCTCCTTAATAGTTAATATGTGTTCCATATTAAATTAACTATAAAATATTATACAAATTATTTAGAGATGCATTTTGCCACTTTTTATGAGGCTCTGTCTGGTCCAGGCAAAAATATATTTTCAAAAATAATAAAAATAAAATATCTCGGTCTACCAGCATTAAAGTCAATTAGGGGACGTAACAGTAATATTCTTAAGCCGAATGATCAAATTTTATTTTCTATAAATGTCAAATATAATAATTTTATATACAGCACTATTCTTAAGCCAATTCCTCAAATTATATTTTCTAAGAATGTCAAATATAATAATTTCATAAACAGCACTCGAAACCCCAAAACCCTTTCAGTAGTTTGATTGATAAAAGTAGACTATTAGTGCATACTTTATTTGGGTTTTGATAGGGTTTATGTAGGGGTTAAATGTTTAAAATATTAGTATTTCAAGTGATTATATGCGAGGTTTGGGGTCAGTTTATGACAGTAACTATATAGATTTATTGTTTAAGTTGCGATATGGATGTGATGAATATAGTGAATAACTCAAGCCTGTTATAAATTATAAGTCTATAGCAAGGCTCCTCCATAAACCTCCACCAACTGTGAAGTCTCACTGTCTATTAGCATTGAATTTAAAGAGATAGCATCTTAATTCTAAGCCTAAGAGACCCTTAAAATTTTAGCAACATCATATTGACTATCTTATTAATGAAAAGACTCTTAAATACTGGGCTCATTTCTCTCTAGCCTAGAGGGCTGTGATGTTTCATCGCAAATTTCCTGAACTTCACATCTCTGCTTAATCGATAATTAACATATATAAAAAGAACGGAATATCTTACAAGACAGTCAATCGCATTAAGAGAGTGATTGACTTTAATGTTCCATTTTATAAGACTAATTTAAATTATATATTTGATTAAATGCAGAGGTCTTAAGAGCATAATATAAAGTTCATACACGCTGATGAGGCAGTATTCACGTTTAATACCTTCTTATCGAGGTCTTGGTATAAGAGGTACAGCAACATAGAAGTTTATGATCAAAAGGTTAAGGTATAAACTCATGCAATCCTTGGTGGAATCAGTGAAGATGTGGACTTGAGACTTATGTTATCCACCCTCGCTCTATTAAGACTGAATAATATACTAATTTTTTGCAATAGCTCAGAGATAAGAGTGCTGACTAAGAGATCATCCTGTTTGTTGATAACTTATCAGTTCATAAAACTAAAGACTCAAGGAGAGAATATGAAGGCTAAACATAACACCTGTATTTAATGTTCCTTATTGCCCTCAGTTCAATAGAATTGAACTATATTGGGGCCTATTAAAAGGCCACTACAAGAAACTTCTGCTCTATCATTTGATGCATGATCTGAAGATAGATACAGTAGATTTTATTAAGAGTGCTGCTAAGAGAGTCAGCGATGATAGAGCAAAGGTATGCGCAAGAGAAGGGAGATTTTGTGTTTATAAATAAGTTTTAGATTTAAACGAATGAATAAGTTCACATATTAAATTTGCCCGTAAAGGGATTTGGCTTCTCTTTCTTTTTTTTCCTCTTAAGGCTTGCTTGGGCCCATGTTTCTTCTCTTAGTGCCAGCCTCTGCATCTATGTTCATATCGTCTGGCTTTAAGAAATCTTTGAAGAGTCTCTTGCTCAATTCATGCTTTACTTGAGACTTTCTCTCTCAGTTTAATTTGCTACGCTCTTTCATCAAGTAAATACCAGCGCCAGGTTTTTCTATAAATTTAGAAGACTAAGCTTACTAGGGATGAATGGATGCTTCTGCAGTTCTTAGAGCCAAGTGTCGCTGATTTTAATTCCCTCCTTCTCTTTTTCTTCAGGAGAGATGCTATAGCGTTTCTTGTGAGCTTCTTAAATTACTTCATTTAAGTACTCAAGTACCAGAGTCCCAAGGACGCCAAAGAAGAAGTCCCTCTCTGGCAACTTATTAGAGAGTTGCAGCTTTGATGGAAGATAGAGAGCAACATTTGGATCACTCATAGCATCATCATAGAGGTTTTGTCACTGAGATTTCAGGGTAGTTAGGTATCTCAATCATCTTTATTTCATTGGTCTTAAAAGCTTTTTTCTCTTCACTTAGCAATGCCTTTAGGAATGATATTTTTGTTCCCTCCTGTGTTGGCAAGAACAATCCAACTATAGTTAATAAGTTGGTTATAAGTAATAACTTACCTTGCTATACCAAGTATTTGTAAAGATCTTCTTTACTTCTGAATTTTCCTATTAAATCTTGAGATTAAATTCTATTCATTGCATCATTCATAGATTCCATCTTGCTTCCAGTTTCTATAAACGTTTATGAAATTTAAAATTATTGATATCCATTCTGAACTTACTAAAAATTTTTCTACTAAATAGGGAGATCCACTTGGAGGTCAACCTGAATCAGATAAATAGATAAAGATGGAGGAACTTTCTCCAAGTTTCAGAGTTTGAGTTCCATTTTTATCAAACTTTCTCCATTAAATTGCTCCTAATAGTAATTAATTTAATTAGGTGGTGCTCCTAATTTATTTAAAACTTAATTAGGAGGTTAAATTAAAGTTAAAAACCGTATTAGGTGGTGCATTAAAAAAATTAAATTTTAAAACCTTCCCTCCTAAATTTACAAGAACAGATTTAGGAGCACCACCTAACTAAACAAAGCAAATTTAGGTGCATTTTAATGAGTAAAATGGATGAATAGTATATAAATTATCACTAAATTTAAGAAATATAAAACTAATGTCTCGTACTCTGTTCTCATTTAAACCTCTCTAAACCTTTGAGGATATACTCTTACTCTTGTTTAAAACTAGAATTTGAATAGCTTGTATAATTATTAATAGTATCTATAAAATGAGCGGTAACTTACTTAGAAAAGCAGCATTGCTCGGCATTAGCCAGCAAAAACTTTCTTTCATGAATCAAAAGAAAATTGAGACTTGCGATGCCTCTACCTAGTACGAACCTGAAATTTTCTAACTTTAGGTATCAGACTTTGAATAGCAATTCAGTTGTTAAATAGAAATGCAGAGCTAAGAAATTTAATGCGAAGTTCCAATGAAAATGGTTGAAGAGGAAGAAGAGAAAAAAGAAATAAAAGCATTACATTTATGTGAAGAGTGTGAGAAGAACTTCACTTATAAATCTGCTCTTAAGCGTCATATCTTAGAGCAACATTCTAACAACCCCAAACTCTATCTTAAGCATGATAAGATAGATGAAAATATTTCTGCCCTTATTGCAATAAGCAATACAATCATTAAAGAGATTTAAAAGTTCACCTATAAAACCATCATGGCAAGAAGTTTGAAGTAATAGATCCTGAGACTGGTGAGGTCTTCCTTCAAAAAAGAAAGCCAAGAGACCCTTTAGAAACTTTGGAACAAAGAGTAAAGAAAGAAAATAAACTTATTAAAGCAGTAAGAAACCTCCCAGCCACAGAGATAGTAAAAATCACTCTTAAGATGCATGCACTTAAACTTCCAATATTGAATATAATTGACCTTAAAGAGTGTAAAGAAAGTTATCTTATCCTTGAGGATAAATTTGAGAAGAAAGTAATAACAGATAAGTAGTTCGCATACAAGATATATCCGTTTAACAACTTCAAATGCGATGACAAGTATCAAATGGAATTCGTAAATGAATACCAAGCACTAACGAAATCAAGAGATAGATAGTGCAGATTTATAATAAAGCTCGATACTATTCTGCTTGCTCAAGATCATGTAGCTTTTCGTCTTCCTCTATAATAAATGACATTAAGAGACTACAATTAAGATTAAAGGATACCAAAGTAGTTACCTCTTATTCTCACAAATGTTTGCAAAGGCATTGAGGAGCTGCACACTCTTGGATAAGTTCATAGAGATTTGAAGCCTGAGAATATAATGCTTGACTCTTCACCTCTCAGAGTAGTAATAATAGAATTCAATAGATCATAGAGAGTTGAAGCTTCAGGACTTGGCAACGTGTATGGTACTCCTGGACACTTTCCAGAAAGAGAGGACTGAAGAGATGGTGATATTAAGTGGGATATATGGGCTCTAGCAGCAATTATTTGTGAATGCGATATGGCAAGAAATGATTACTATAGCTGCAAAAGAGAGAAAGATTCAAAACAGAGAATACAGCAATATCTAGACCAGAATAAGATAAAAGGTACAATGAAAGATAAAGCTGAGTAGATAATTATTAAACCTAATTACAGAGCTGACCATACAATAGACTAAATTGTAAGTTGGATAGGAGAAATAAAATTTAGAAAGCTGCCTCATGATGCCAAAGCACTGTTTGAGTGAATAATAAATATAAAACACTTGCATTACACACTTATTTACATTACATTACATTATAACCCTAAACCCCTACATAAACACTATTAAAACCCTAATAAAGCATGCGTTAATAGTCTACTTTAATCAATCAAAAACTCAATTAAACAACTTCAGGGGTTTTGGGGTTTTGACTATTCTTAAGCCAAATCTTCAATTTAAAATTTTTAAAAGTGTCAAATATAATATTTTATAAACAGCACTATTTTTTAGCCAAATGTTCAATTTAAAATTTTCTATAAATGTCAAATATAATAATTTTATAAACAGCACTATTTTTTTAGCCAAATGTTCAATTACAAATTTTCTATAAATGTCAAATATAATAATTTCATAAACAGCCCTATTCTTAAGCCAATTCCTAAAATTATATTTTTTTTATATGTCTAATAAAACTCCATGGATCATTTAAGATAGGAAGATTGGGGTTTATAACAATTAAATTAGAAATTAATTATAATTGGCGTAAAATTATAATGTTTGGGCTAATTATTAAAACTTTTGGCTCGATTAATTATCCTTATAAATAATCCAATCAAGGTGTGTTAACTTGATTTTAGTCTAATTATATTTAATTTCAGCCAATAATTTTTAATTATTAATTTAATTGTTCTCAACTCAAATCTTCGTGTCTTAATTGATCTATGGGGTTTTAAAATAATTTTATACACAGCACTATTCTTAAGCTTTAGCTCAATTTCAATATATAATAATTTTTCCTGTCTCAAAGATACCAGATATATGAAGGATGGAAATTTCTAAAAATCTATGATAAAATGTAAGTAAAATTCTTAAGTGAAAGTATAAATTAAAATAATTGAGTGTTAATTAATTAATTATTAGAAATGCATAAATTATTTATACCATGTCCTATGAACTCCTTGAAAGTTGTAGGAATCTTATAATTAAAATATTTGTAAAGTAAAAATTATTAATTTAAGATGAATTTTACCATTATTAAGCTCGGTTCAGGTCTTGGCAAAAATATATTTTCAAAAATATTAAAAATAAAATATCTCGGTCTACCAGCAATAAGG
The DNA here is from genome assembly GCA_000711775.1 of Oxytricha trifallax. Taxonomy (NCBI): domain Eukaryota; phylum Ciliophora; class Spirotrichea; order Sporadotrichida; family Oxytrichidae; genus Oxytricha; species Oxytricha trifallax. The sequence goes on from ARYC01008115.1 coordinate 7,663, forward strand.
TCAATTAAGGTACTGAGAGTTCAATTACAATATCAAAAAAAATCTTCTCCAAAAGATAGCTGAGATATGAAGCTTTTTAAGCATCTTAAATTCATGATAAAAAGTAAAATTTTTGTTTGCTTTAGATTTTTAATTCTTTTAGTAATCTTCTGATTTTATATTAAATTAGAAAATTATAAGGAAAGAGTGACACACAGGGGCCCGAGGCTGGAGACTTTCTAATAGAGATTTCTACTACACTAAGGCCTGCTGAGGGTAGACAGGGGATTGCTGGGTTCACCGCATTAGGGGGCAGTCGACTGGGTTCAATCTGTCAGTTCCTAAACTCCATGAGTTGACTGCACGCTAAGGATTTCCTTGCATTAGATGAGCTACCTGGTGTGAATTCAGCTTCCATGGGAATAGGGAGCAGGATGAAGGTAGTCCTCAACCTTCAAAAGTAAGAAGATGATGACCATAGAAGCCAACGTTTATGATTTTCCTCCCACAACAGGTCGGGTTAATGAGGCTACCACAGCGAAAGGACAGAGACTACTATCTCAGCAGCGATGGAACCTGGTAAGAGTTTTCTCCAGACTCCCATTTAAGTGTTTACAGGAAGCAGATCTCTGCGAGGTCTGCGGGGGATACTCCTAGTCTAGCGCTAGGCTCTTGCCTCGTAAGCATCTCGGTACAGGGAGAAGTGGAATGGGGGGCGTGGTGGTTTTTTGGAATTATTCTAGTTCTCAACTTGCCACGTCAATAATTGCCACGTCAACTCAATTCAGATACGTCTACGTCATTACTAAAATTGATTGGTTTAATTTTAGTATTAAACAGTGAATTGTTAAATATTTAATTTTTAGTTTAACTCGTTAATCATCATTAATCTTCTGGGAGAGGAAGTTTACTGCCTACTGCTTTTATTTGTCCCCTTTAAAAGTGCCCAACCAACAATTTTAAATTATATATTTTTTTGTAATAGAAATTTAAGAAACATTTAAATTTCAATTTAAAAGTCATAGCCATATACTAAGCTACTTTAATTTATCTATAATTTTCAAGATACAATAATTTGTTTTGCCAAATTCTATAATTTATACCTTTAATTGATTTTGTTTTTTAATATTAAATGGAATTTCTATTAAAATTTGCATTCCTTAACTAAGTAGAAATGATTCTTTATTTTACCTGAAATAACTTTATCATAATTGTTGAAAAAAATTTTTGTAATAAAAAAAATTTAGAAAATTCTATGTTAGAGGCAGTAAACTGCCTAAGTGTGAAGAAAACTACATTTTTAGTCAGGAAACTTCCCCCAAATTGATATAATTATTCTAAAGTTTATTTAAAATTACATATCAATTATATCTAATTTGTATTTGTTCAATTTTTTGATATGTTTAAAATAATAAAGCTTTTTATTAATAGTTGTGATTGTTCTTTTAAGTTGTAATTAAGAAGTACGTTATTATTACTGAAAGATAATTATAGTATTTTGTTTTGATCTCGTATTTCCAGAATTAATTTCAATGCTATAACTAACTAAGTATTTATTTTGTTTTTTATAGTTATCATTATTTTTTTTAAATCTACTTTTTGTTTTTATTATTAACTTAAGATGTCTTTAAAATTTAACTTCAACCCTTGCATGTATTTATTTATACTAATTTTGAAATAAATGTGAAGATTGCTTGCAGCCAATAAAATTTACATATATGAAGACATGTAAGATTTTAAATACTTTAATTTTTCAAAAATAAACTTTTAATTTTTTTATATTGATGGCTTTTAATTGTTAATTTATAAAAAAAAAGAGTTTTTATTATGGTAAGCTTATAATAATAATAATAGAAAATAAAAATTAATTATTATGATTAATAAATTAATTGCAAGAATGATTTTTATTGATCATGATTTATAGGAATTGTTAAAGTTTATGTCTGTTACTCTATCAATTCCAATTTTTAGTTGTTTTAATAAGTTTGAATTTGAATAAATTCCTGAATCTTTAATAACTTTTTCTAAATTTCAATTTTTCAACATTTGATGATTGATCTTTTAAACTCTAATTTAACTATATTTTAAATATATTTGTATTCCTTCATATTTATGTATATATTTTAATATAAAATTAAATAAAATTCAGATTATTACTAACAGAGATTAAAGAATACAAAATTCTTATTTAACTCAAAAATGAATCTTCAAGGTATTATCACTAATAATTATTCATATCATTATAGAAAACATACTATGATTGTTGTTTCAAGTTAATTCCATTTTCTTAAAACATAACATGATTCTAAGATGGACCAATCAGTCAAACTTTTCAATTTGCATTACAACTTCAGAGATAATAACAATTGGTAGGTTCTTCGCACTTACATCAAGTTTGAGCTTTCCTTTTGAATACTCCCTAGTCATCCACAGGCATTCAATAAATACTCAGTTAACAAGGATAGCCTCACTCCTAATCTGTTACCAAACTAAATATAGTAAATATAGGACTAGTGACGGCATTGAAATCATCAAATACCACCACCAAATCATAAATAGGAAAAGGATCTTCATTAAGGAATTGGTGTAAAACTAATTATACTTCTGGTTGATTATTTTAGTGGTTAAAAGAAATGTTTGGATTTTAATGGAGATTCAATTTCAAAGGAATCGTGCTTGAAATTAGCACTGGCTATATGCTGTTCATATTTAGTAATTGATAATCTATAAAAGATTAATTAATAATAAAAATAGATATATCTATTAAAATGTATAATTTAAATTTAAGTAAAAACTTATGCCTCATTGAAATACATTACAATCAAAATTAATTAATCTATTTTTCTTTTGTCTATGGTCCTCTTCTGAGTCTTCGTTATTGTCTGCTTCTCTGCTGTCTAGCAATAGCTAAATAGCAAGGTTAATTCACACTAGTCAATTAACAATCAATTAAAAACAATTAAACTGTAAATAAATATTTAAATATAATTATAATAATTAAACCAAATACTCATTGTCAAAACAATAAAGCAAAGATTTAAGTAATGGGTTTTCATACGCTTTATGTTGTTGTTTTTCGATCATATTAGGTTATTAAGAATTTTTAACAGGATTTATAATTTAATAATAATTATAATAATGTAACAACATTGAGTTCTATGGGACCCCCATCCTTAATGAGTCGTAGTATTTAAGAGTCAAGCCCTTTAAGTTAAGGAAGTCTTACTTCTTTGTATAATGAGTCTTTTATCTTCTCTTTCTTTTCCGTTGAATTTTCACTGTTTACTTCTTCTTTGTCCTCCCTGTTTTCCTCCTTTTCATCCCTACTTTCTGGTGTTTAAAATTTAAACTGCGTCTTCTAAGTATTTGAATTTGAAGAATTAGTAGAAGTTCTTAACATAGATAGTGAATCTGAGTTAATATGTTTAATTTTATTATTTCATTCTTGTAGTGATTAGTTGAGTTAGGTCTAATTTAAAATAATATGCATGCTTATGAAGCATTTGACATGAATCTCAACTTTTTTAATGTTATTTTGGGGAGTCTGTGTCAATCTTTTTGCATGCCTATTCATTAATAGTAATATTCTTTTTATGTCAAATTTAAAAAGCTTTGCAAGACTGATAATTTACGCTGTTGCGACAATTACTGATTGAGTTTAGTCTTTAAAGAAATCTTCAAGTTTACTGTCATTCATCGACACGATGTTTATGAACTAATGTTAGTCTAATTTTTCAAGGGATGCTGATATAGCATTTGAGAAGATTTTTATTATTGATTTTTAGAGATTAAGGTTTTTGGTATGAATCCATGTGTTGATGCATGTGTTGAGCATGATTTTCTAATGTCAAATCTGTTTTGAAGATCTGCTTTTGAGATAGTTTATATATTTAGTAGGTTGGCTTAACTTGGTTTAATTAATATTATGCATTTATTTTAAATTAATTTTTAGTTCAATTCAAGTATAATCTGAAACAAATTTCATAATCATAAAATAAAATGGATTAGAGTGGAAAAGTTATCACAACCGCATTTTAGTAAGTAAAATTTTTTTATTTTCATTTCCAATAATAACATTTGAGTATATAAGAATAACAAATGTAGTCTAGTCAATTCTTAAAATATTATAATTTTAGTTTGTGATTCTTATACCTTTAAATATGATTAAAGCTATTATTTACAAATATCAATCTTTTAATGGAATACTTTCTGCAATTCCTATAATTATCTAATAATCATTTTCTATTTTTTATGTTTGTAATATTACTGATTGATTAATTTCTTCTCTGCTAGAATTGAAATGTTTTAGAAATTAAAAATACTCAACCAAGATAATAATAGCAATTAAACACAATTTTGCAATTTTATTTAGCACTTTTCATTTCTTTCTGCATAAACTAAAACTGTTCTATAATAATCAAAATAATGTCAGTTATAATTTAATTTACGTATATTTCTTACTATAGCTTTTATATTTTATCAATAATAATTCTAATTATTATTACTTTCAAGATTAATAAGGATATATAATACAAAATTTCTTGAATAAATTATTCCTGTTTAGAACTCAAAGATTTTCGTGGCATCTTTGAAGTCATCGACAAAGATGATTTTTATAAATTATTTTTTTATAATGATTAAAAATTTTGGGGCTTAAAAGTCTTCAGTTATGACGCTTTGATCATTGCATGATCGCCTGTCTTCTTGTTCTGAGTCGGTTAGTTGTCTTGAGTCTTCTTCGTACGAGTCTTTATCATTATATTTTTCAAATTACCTTCCTTCCTCAACTAAGCTCGAGTTTGTCTTCCTCGTAAAAACTTTAAAGTGCCTTCTTAATGTTGAGATTGGTATTGTTATCTAGTGTAGGCAAGGTTTCTTCATTTAAATCGTAAGGATGGGTTGCCGGTCAATCAGATTCTAGGTATCTTTCCAGGATAATGAAAGAACCTGATCTAGATTAGGCTGTAACTTGTTGGGGTTTTATATATTTGTTGTTTATTGATAAAAGTCATAGCATTTATAAGAGCTAATTAGGTCCAAAGTTAAACTACGTCACAGTTATCGTTTTCTTCAAATTAAATTTTTGTGATTTAGATCTAGAACTAATTGATTTGTTGGAAGCCTTATCTTACTAAGTTTTTAACTGTGAACGTAATTATTTCTATTATGTGTAGCTCCCATTCTTTTTCGTTTAATTTTATCAGTTTGATAATTTATTAAGAGAGGTAAGTAATGTATCTTGTCTTTATATAGCTATTTATAATATCCCTTTGTGATTTGCTCAGTATATTAATTCTGTATCTTCTAATTTTTAATTTTTTACTTAATAATTAAGATTTCTAGTATTGTTTTAAATAAGAAATACATAAACCATTCATAACTTATACAAAACAAAAAGTTCTGACAAAATTAATCATAAATTATTCATTAGAAGAAATATAAATAAGTCATGATAGAAGTGAAGTTATTTATAATAAATAATTAAATGAGTATGATTAAATTAATATCAATGTATATCATTGTGTTTATATTTGATATTAATTTATGTTTTAAATTGAAAAGTCATTTTGGTTAAATGAAGGAATGATAAATATGAAATTAAATAACTTTTAAATTTTGACATATCAAGCTCTAGTATTTTATATTAATTTAGAAATGTATGAATATACTAAAGTTGTTGATGGTTTATTTATTGAGTACATTTCCCAATTATTAATATGCTTTTAGTTCCCATTTTTCTCTTCTAAATTTAGCACACCTACAACTTTAACTCCTAATTATATCGACTGCTTTTCCCCTACTTGCAGTAATTATATTTTAATTTGCTCTAAATCTTCAATTCCTTAAGAATCATAGTAAATCTTTAAAAAATTATGAACTTGAAATAATAAATTGTAAGCCAATATAGACCAATGACCTTTAAAATCAAATTAATGTTTTTTATTCAATCAAATTGTAAGATTATAATAGACTTATGATGTGATGAAAATTAATAAAAATTAAGAGGACACAAAAATTGTAATTTGTAATAGTTAGATAGTGAAATTCCTGGAATACTAAGAATCCCTGATTTCAATTGAATTTAATGCTAGCGACAATACTGATTATGTAATCTTTAATAAAGCCACTAATATGCTGTCAAAGTATTCATCAACGCATATTGATATTAAAGAATTTGTTCTTGTAGCTTTTGATGATAAGCTGTAAATTCAGATATTGTTTAAATCTATAAGCTTTAGTTATAACTTACAGCCAAAATATCAAATTCATACTAAGTTAAACTTAATCAAATATATATCCTCACATAATTCAATGCTAATATAATAACTCAATATTATTATTATTATTATTATTTAAATAAACATGTTTTTTTATATATATTTATTTCATCTTTGAATTTATAATTGGTGCCTCTAAACATTGTAATCATTAAATATAAAAGAAAAGGTTGAAATGTCTTCTTTGTTTTACTAAGATGCTATAATCCTCAGATAACCAATAAAGGAAAATGAACCAGATATAAATGTCCATGAAATAGAGGAAACTGAGATTGGAACAGACATTACATATAAAAATAAGAAAAATAACAATTGCCCAACTCAATTGGCTGATAGTATTGTTTAATATAAATACATCATGTAGTTATTCCAATCAGGCATCAACTAGTATTTGTTCCACAGTCACAGAGTTATTTTGCTAATGACTGTAAACTGATACAGATATGTTAGTAGAATAAAATGAATATATAGATTAAGCAATCAATTTATTTATGACAATGATGTTATCGTATTCATTAATAATATTAAATTACTAATTTAAGTTTGTTAACCCCAACTACAGTGAGTAGTGAATAATCGATACAAACATAGGTTCTACTTTAACAACAGAGAGTGATCACATAGGCTAGGTATCACCACTGATTAAATATTCACATGAATTGATGAATTGTACTTGTTTATCTACTTATTTATGCATATTACTAATTATATTAATATGATGTAGATATCTAAAATATTTTAATTATTAATTACTTGACATCTAGATGCAAAAGATATCTAGATACTTCAGTTGCAAGGAGCAATATCTTGTCTTAAATACGATCGGACTTAAATAACTCGTCATTAAAATCAAATAATTACTTCCTCATTTCATTGGTATATATAATACTGCAATCTACCATCAATAATATATATGTATTGTTTGTTTGTTTCCCTAGGACTCTAAATTATCAAACTAAGCAGGAAACTGTGAAATATTTATAAAACTGCAGACAAGATAGTCAACCTATAGATTTTTAAGGACTTAAAAAACTAATTAAGCAAGGAAAGTCCGTTTAAAACAAATCAAGTGAGTTGTTTTTGGTTATTTATGAAATCAAAATGAATTTATAATAATTGATGTATCATTAGTTAAATATTTATATATTTATATATTTATATTGGAAATAGTTAGCAATCGTTTGCAATTTCTAAAAAGATAAACATGATTTGCCTCATTACTTTGAAAATGAATATCGCCGTCCAAATAATGAAGTTTGCTTTTCTTCTTGAAATTCTTGAAGAATCTCAGCTATCTGAGTTGCTATTACCTCAAAAGTTATAACAAGAGTTATTAAAACCGCTTCAATAACTTATTAAATGATTTTATCATCAAAAAAATATATTATTTATTTTAGTAGCATTATCTTAATGACTGTGGTTCAGTAACCAACGGAAATACCATAATCAGTGATGGTGACAATAATAGTGATTCTCATTATAATACATAAATTTATAGCTTAAATATAATTGATATATGATTGAGTAGTTCATAGTAACCAATAAAGGTTAAATTATATCGAAACAGCAACTATAAATCCCAAATAAAGTGAGTTCAAAATATCTTAAAAGCAATACATGATTGATCTAAGATTGTCTCAAACTTAGTTTTATTTCTATTTAATCTCCTTAAATTTGGAAATAGAAGTCATAAGTTTAACCTATATATGCAGCTTCAATTATACTATGTAGAGTTATTGCTATATAGCTAAGAAATATTACTATGATTTATTCCTTTGCAATTATTAAATGCTTAATGTTTAAGTTTCACTAAAATTTGGTTAGTTTAATTAAGTCTAAAAATTTTTACTTGAATAAAAGTAAATCAATAGAATTAAATGATAAATGTACATACTATTCATATATAGATCAACTTCTTTCTTTCCTTAAATAATATTCTTCATCTGTTGAAGTTAATTACCCTCTCAGACTTCCTCATTCCTTATTAAAAATAAAGTCTTCATCTGTAGAACAATTAAATTTGAAGAAATTCATTTAAAACATTATCAGAAATTTCTTATAAATTGTTCACTGATATTGAGAGTAATAATTTGAAGATATTTTATTTAGATTTTACTAAACTATTTCAAGCAAGAAAAGCTAATATCTAAACCTTTCTATGGTTATTAATAATTATATCATCTACTGATAAATCAAGTCTTAAAAATGGTTTAAATTATGATTAATAACTAGATAGTTCAAATGGCGCTCACTCTTTATTTCAAAAACGATGAAAATCCAACAAATTAATTATAAATTTAGGAATTACAACTTACTAAAGATAATACATTTTAAATTTGTTGTAACCAAAAGCAATAAATTATTCTTTGGCAGACTTAAAATTATATGCATATTTATTGAAATATTTTGAATATATGAATGTTTGTTAAATTAGGATGATTGAAATTTGTAAATTTAATGTATTATGTCATTTACTATGCGAAATAATCAGCTGGGTAATCTCTTCATCATGTGCGAGAATTCTTCAAATTACATCTGACGGCCTCCCTTTGATTGACTTGATTAATAATGTCACTGACAGCTTCTTCTGAGAGAGTCCTTTCGACCTCAGCATTCCCCTGATTTCCTCAGATGATATGAATCCATAGTCGTCCTTGTTGAACATTCTGAAGGCAACATGAAGCTCCTCGTTAGTCAAGTTGTTCTTTTAATTCATTGAAGCAACAACGAACTCAGATTAATCGTTAAATCCACTCTCTTTGATATCGTCTTAATTGATTATCTCCTCAATGTCTGCTTTGTCCATGTTTTTCCCACATTGTAAACTTCCAGGATATCTTCAAGTGATAGTTTACCATTTCCATTCTTGTCGATGTATTGCAGTATCCCTTTTCTAGCTTGCCATCAAGAATATCTTTGACTTTGAATCCTTAGTGACTTATCTTGGTCATTCTTGGCATCTAGTCTCGGCATTTGCCTTTCGGCATTTTTTACTTCCAGTATCGAATTAAGGGTGTAATCTTCGGGGGGGGTCTAAGTCGGTGCAAAAATATTTCAAAATCCTAAGTCGGTGCATGATCAATTTTTGACATTATTGATATATTTTAACATCCTACCCCACACAAAAAGTATCATTATTAACAAAAATTTATGTCTCAATTTCTGAATTGATACTTCATGAAATTTCGATCATTGTATACTTATAATATTATTACAAAAATATATTTTCTCTATGGCAGATATTTGTTTAAGTAAAATAATTAAAATATTGTTTCATATTTTAATGTCTAATTAGTCAGTAAGCAGCAAAATTGGGGATTAAGAACATCATAATTATTCGCTATACTTAATATTGTCTGGAATTAAAATAAAAACCATTAACTCAATTAATTGTCTTTGTTTTAAATACACTAATCAATGTGTACGAATATTTTAATCCCAGAAAACATTAAGTATAGCGAATAATTATGATGTTCTTAATCCCCAATTTTGCTGCTTACTGACTAATTAGACATTAAAATATGAAACAATATTTTAATTATTTTACTTAAACAAATATCTGCCATAGAGAAAATATATTTTTGTAATAATATTATAAGTATACAATGATCGAAATTTCATGAAGTATCAATTCAGAAATTGAGACATAAATTTTTGTTAATAATGATACTTTTTGTGTGGGGTAGGATGTTAAAATATATCAATAATGTCAAAAATTGATCATGCACCGACTTAAGGATTTTGATGTTTTTTAGAAAAATAATTTTGCACCGACTTAGGATTTTGAAATATTTTTGCACCGCTTAGACCCCCCCTAATCTTCGAATGGGGGGCTGGCAGTGGCACCACTCGACGCATATGGGGCTATCTCATGATGGTGAACTTTCCGACTCAGACATCTCCTCGGGGAGCCGAGATAATCAAGCATCACTGTTTCCCAAAGTGATGGTTTAGACATTTAGTGATGATAGTTTCGGAAATGGAGAGAAGATGATAACTGCTAAACTTGCCATTCTCTTTAGCCTGCTGCTCTTTTCCGCTCTAGACTGAGCGCTATTCTCTATGTTGTAATGTAAGATGCCTTGCAGATTTTACATTTATCTATAGGAATTTACTGATGACTTAGAGCAGCTGCCAATAGGGAGGCAAGGGAATTCTGAAACAGTACACTGTGCGCGCTGCGCTCGCTGAATCTCAACCAATCGAGTTCCCACCCACTCTGGTACTGTAGAGCTCTAATACGACTTCTTCGCACCAAATGCAACAGGCTCACATGCCAAGAGAGCTAAAATTGATCAATTTTTAGGAAAGCTGTGAATATAAGACTAATCAATCACTAATGCTCTTTCAGTTCTTTCGCTTATACCAACGGTCTCAGCGCAAGTAGAGTTGCTACATCATGCTCTTCTAACACTCATTGAGTAAATTTTGTTTGAATCACCAGAAATAAATTTATAATCAAGAATTTATACACGCTATTTAATTACGAATTTGATTTAAATATATTAAAATGGCACGTATCTCAAAATCGATAAAATTTCGAGATACGTGCCAAATAAATAGAATTAATAAATTAAGTTTCTAATAGCGAAATAAAAATGTAATTAACTTTTTAGAAATTGATAGTTCATTTAATAATCAATATAAACATAATCATTAAAATAAAATTTAATATAGTTTAAACATTATTATTTAAAAGTAATCAACATTCTAAGCATTAAAAATTTTATAAATTTGTATTTATATAATTTTAAATATATGAACTATCAATTTCTAAAAAGTTAATTATCATTTTTATTTAGCTATTAGTAACTTAATTTATTAATTCGATTTATCTGGCACGTATCTCGAAATTTTATGGATTTTGAGATACGTGCCATTTTAATAAATTTAAATCAAATTAGTAATAAAATAACGTGTATAAATTCTTGATTATTAATTCATTTCTGGTGATTCAAACAAAATTTACTCAATGCACGAAGGGGGTTTTGAAATACCTCAACACTAATCTTCTAACAGACCATAGAGTCACAAGTATTGTAGGTATTGCTAGAGATGGTCTCATGATTGCTGGACCAAACCAGGTCACTGGTTTTCTATACCAGCCTTGCCATGTTGATTCTTGCAATTGAGTGACAATCAAGGGTGAGTACTTCTATCTATGTGATGACTTTGTTCCATCTCTAAACCATGGCCTGCTGCTGGAGACCTTCCTGTCCCACCATGATTAGCAGTCGCAACACTGGGCTGGCTTGAGAGCACACATGCAAACGTCTTCACTAGGGCTGTGTAGGCTGAGATATTAGACTACCAATTGTGGCAGTTAGGAATTAAACTTAAGAATAATTTAATATATTAGATGGCTTATAAACTAGATCAATAAATTTGTATGCTTGTTAAATTTTGATGAAGCCTATAAATAATAATAAGAGCCTAATGTTAAAAATGAAAAGCAACCAAATATTAATAATAATATACTTGAATTCAAATTTAAATTATGAATTATCAAACTTTTAATTTCAAAAAAAATTTACTCTTTTATTGAATAATGCCAGAAATAAAATAAATGCATTCAGCTTAAAGATATTTGTTTTATAGCTATATCATAATTCATAGATATTTACTATATAATGAGGTAAAAATAAAGTTTTAACATATTCCATGCTTTTACGACTAAATATAAATACATTTTTATTTATTTTTTATGCATTTGTGGTTTAGATGGAATTGAAGAAGTGTATTAAACAAATAGCAATTAAATAAGTTACTTTAAAATATTCGTGTTTTGCATTTTGCAATTGCTGAACTGCCAAAAATAAATAATAATTAAAGTGTAACAGATGCATTGGTTATGGTTATAACTTATTAAAGCTTTAGGTTTTTATTGGATTTAGTTGTTTCAGGATTTATTAATACCAAAATATTAATCATGATAATTAATATATTAGTAATCTACAATTAATATGTTTATTCATAGTCAAATGATATTTATTTGTGTTTAAATTCTTACACTATAGCTATTAATTGTGATAAAATGTGTAATAAAGCTATCATGGAGAACATGTTTGAATTTTATATAAAGCGAAAAAAGTAATGTGAGCAAAAGAAATTATGCATCCTCACATAAAAATAAATAGTTATTTGAACAAGAGATGCAGTAAGTATTTTATTATTTTGAATTTATTAAGGTCCTGTAATATAGAAATTAATTATAAAAATATTGAAATATCTAGTTGAGATAAAACTTAATTTATACAAATATAGAATGAGTAATAGTAAATTATATCAAAGAAATTAATGAATTTATCAAATTTCTATATTATTAAGGAAAATAATAAAAAATATAATTTAAAGCATAGTTTACATTCCATTTATACATAATATTATTTAGTACTGGTGATTTACAAATACTATATAAGGAGAGGTGCAAGTCTTGTAATCGTATTTGATATCAATAATTTACATTGCTATAAAATTCATTGATCTAGAAAACATTTAATCAAAAGAATACTTTTAACCTTTTTATTAAAATATATAGTCCTAAAAAATAGTAGCTTTTTCATTTATTATATACAGATAAAGTAATGTAAAATTAAGAAAATAATCAAATATTATAAAGGCTTTAAGAATGAAATAATCTTTATAATTAATATAATATAGTGATAAAACACAATATTATAAAGAAGGAATTAAAATGAGATTACAGAGGTTGAAGAGAAGACATGTGCAACAAGAAAACTGAAATCATATTCAGTGAATAGTTCAGAAAATAAAGCTAAAAATTAAAAGTCGTTGAATGGTAACTACTTTGAATAAATGATTAAGACCCAAATATTAAACATAAATATTCCCATTGAACTAAGCCAACCAATACTAGAAACTAAGACAAATTTAGATTCTCCAAAATAATGATTATCATCTTCATACTTATCAACCTTTATTAGAAGTTAAGGGCTAGGTGAATAAAATTGAAAGATTTGCAGAGTGCTAGAGAAGTAAACTGAGAGTAAATTGATAAACAACAAGAGATAGGTACAATTTAGAGTATTTGAGTTAAGCATTTACATCACGAATGTAATATGATTTATATTTAGGATGAAATAAGATTAAATGATGAGAGATATTGAACTAAAGCAACCTTACTTAACTAGATTATTAGAAAAAAGACTATAAAGAAAATAAGATCCAACAATAAAAACATATCATTGGCTCAATTGGCTAGGAATGTCGACATACTTGCATTAAATGGTATCAGATATAAAATGAATACCATTAAAAAATTAAAACAATTCGTAACATGGAAGGTTTTTCACTTCAAATTTTCATAGTATATATACCTCTATATTTGAACGAAGAAGTAAAAGGGCTACTGAACAGACTATTGTATCTGATAATATCAAATATAAGTATCAAAAAATAATAGTAATGGCAAATTATAAAAAAACACATCAAGGAGTTATGCAAGAGCTTAAAGAAAGAAGGCCTAAAAAGGAATAAATTTCACAAGGATTAGAAACTCATTCAGGAGGAATTTTATTTGATAAGATCCTCTCAAATCTGGAGACAGCAAGATCGGAGACTGACAATCTAAGTATTACCAACCAAAAACTAATTCTAGAAAAGCTAAGGATAAAATTCTAAGAAATAGCTTAAAATATACACACAAAGAAAAGTTCTATTGAAAATCAGATATCATGAAAGAATTTTAGAATTTTTCATTGATTAGGGAAGAAAGATATCGAAGAGAATTTAGACTACTCTATAATATAGTGCTTCGAAGACAAGTTGAAAAGAGGCAGCAAGACCAAGCACTGGTATTAAATACCGCCGAGAGGTTCACGTAGCAACAAAAAGCTTGAGCATGACAACTCATTATAAGAGAAAAAGGCAGAATGGAATGAAGCAATCACTGGTTTGCAAATCATTTAAATTTCTTTTTTTGCCACTTTTGTTAAACTAATGCATTTAACATTTATTTTATTTCAGCAATAAATAATGCAAAATATTTTATCATAAACATTTAAACTGCATTTAAACTACGTAAGTTTAAATAAAACCCCAAAACCCCATGAGATAAGGTGGTTGTAGAAATTTAATTTAAATTTGAATTATTATGAAATTATTATTAATATTTGGTTGCTAGTCATATTTTAAACTAGGGTCTTATATATATTTATATAGGGGGTCTTCACAAATCAACAAGCAACCAAATTAAATGAGTGAGTATTTAAGACTTTTAATATTATTGATCAGACTTAAAAATTATTCATTCTAGCTGTTGCACTGAGACACCATGGATAAGACATAGCCCTACATGCAGGACCACAACGAGCCGCCTCTGACCTCGCCCTCGGTGCAGCTGTCGCCCTCCGTGATGCCGCTGGGCATGGACCTTGAGCTGGGCGAAGAGCCCTTGATGAGCTGGTGGGAGCTGGCCCCGAAGATTGCATGTCTACTGTAAAGCATCTCCCTCAAAGAGCACCCATTCAGAGCTTCGTCGAGATCTTGAAGACCCTCTTCAACGCACACACAGTCAATCACCACTGGGTCCACATTTCGAAGGAGATCGAGCGCCATGCTGGAAAGCAGAGCCTTGAGCTTGCATTAAGGACACCAATCGAGAAAGAAGGGGACCCTATAGGAGCCTTAGATCCTGCGCTTGGTGATAAGAAGCAATCAGAGTCGTTAAAGGGCGTGCCCAAGGTTAGAGGTGGGGGCCCTATTTAATATACACGTTAAAACTAAATCAAACAGACTACGATTAACAAGCACATGTTCTCTTCACTCTAATTGGAATTGACGCAAACGAATCACTCGCCCTCAGTACTGTCCTTTGATGGATGTGCAGATCAAGTAGTCCTTGGTGCATTGTGAGTTAGAAGAGCATGATGTAGCAACTCCATTTGCGCTGAGACTGTTGGTATAAGCGCAGGGACTGAAAGAGTAATAGTGATAGAAAGTCTTATATTCACTGCTTCCTAAACATAGATCAACTTCAACTCTCTTGGCATCTGAGCC
Source organism: Oxytricha trifallax (assembly GCA_000711775.1). NCBI lineage: Eukaryota > Ciliophora > Spirotrichea > Sporadotrichida > Oxytrichidae > Oxytricha > Oxytricha trifallax. Next base: position 22,938 of record ARYC01008115.1, read on the forward strand.
TGCTCCCTTTGGTGCGAAGAAGTCGTATAAGAGCTCTGAAGTGCCAGAGTGGATGGGAACCCCATTGGTTGAGACGCCAACGAGCGCAGCGCGCAGTGTACACTACATCAAGATTCCTCTTCTCCCCTATTAGTAAGAGCACTCCATCTTAAATGAACTCTTTGGCATAGTTGAGGAATCCGCATTAGCGTCCAGCACAAAAAGATAGAGGAAAAGGCTCTGGGCAGAGAGGAAAAAGCTAGTAGGCTTGGGAGATGCGCAAGTTTAAGATTAATTTGATCAACATCATCGATACCATTACCAAGGAGTGTGCCCCCCAAGCGCTCGCCCAATGCCATAGGGTGGTCCAGAAAATTAAGATGCTTATATATCTCGGCCCCCGGGGTAGATGTCTTGGTCGGAGACTCCACCCCCGCAGATCAGAAGGTGGTGAATCGCGTGGTGCCCCTGGCCGCCCCCCAGTCGAGCTTCCGCCCCTCACTGCGTTGGCAATACTGAAATCCTTGAATTCCAAATCCCCAATGTCAAGACCAGGTGACCTGACTAAGCAATGTGATGAGTGTACTCAAGACCAGACCTGAAGCCACTCCCAGCAATGGTTCCTCAAGAGGCTCTCGATGACAACGACAAGATAGTCTTCCAAACTTACTACAAAAGATACAGAGATGAAAAGAGCAAGGAGAATGCCTAAAACAAGACTTGGTACAGACTTCTCTTCCCACTCAGCGCTAAATACGACACTGATAGAACATCTTCTACCGCCTACATATCGCTTCCTACGATGAGCTGCCACGATTCAAGGAGTTGATGAAGAAGTCGGGAGCCCCTGTTGAGCATGAGGACGAGGCTCACCTGGCCTGGCACTGGCAGGTGATGGAAAGCCAGCGCGCCGACCTCCTACATTTCAAGAAGGATATTGAACTGTCCTGGAAGAAGAATGACTCCAAAGGATACAAGAAGGCCACACCCCAGTCGAGGACCCTGGAGCTCCAGGAAATGCTCAGGGACGTCATCGAATCCTCGGAGGATGAAGTGATCTCCTTCATCAAGAAGACCTACCAGAGGTGCCCCCTCATGCCCCGCAGTCTTCTCACCCTACTGATTCAGGAATCGTCAAGCGCAGAGATTGGGAGACTCGCAGGCTGGCAATCGAAGGTCATCGAGCCCAAGGCACAGGAGGCCAGAGATCAGAACTACTCCGATGAGCATGAAAAGGCTGTGGAAGCCATTATTAAGGAGATTGAGAAGTTAGTAGAGCAGTGATTTAGTTTTAGTAGTTGGTCATAATTAATTAATAAGTTTGTTTTGTATTTCATTTTCTTTTTCACGAAGTTCAACATACTTTTATATTCTAATTTATTGATAATTACAATCTTTAAAAACTTTTAAAATTTTAGGATTCCTCTATCTTGATGTCTATGATAGAAGATCCTAAAACTGAAGTTTTAATTTTTTTTTTGATTAAGTTCTTTTAACTATATGTTTGATTTAAATTTCATGCGGGACAATTATTAAATAATAGTCCCGCGGGACCATTATTTATTAATGGTCCCGTGACTCTTAATTTTAATGAGTATATTTAACTTAAATTAAGTAAATTTGAAAATTATCATATAAAGCAAGCATGAAATCCTAATTGATTTTGGTATATTCTGGGAGGATTCAGAACAATGTTCTTTTTTTTTCAAAAAAAAATTTTTTACTAAAAAATCAGATAAGGAATCAAAAATAGGCACCCAAAAAAAGCAAAAAAGATTAGTGATAAATCTATATGGAACTATGATAATCAAAATGGATTTTTGAGATTCATGATTTTTGGTAAGTAAAAATGAAAAAAATGTGATTAAAAAAAAGTTTTTTAAAAAAGTTAATTAAAAATGGGGCAGAGATTATAGCATCGGCCACTAACGAGCTTCAAACTATAACATTTCTAAAATTATATTTATTCATAAATTATATATAGGCATGGCAAAATCTTCTAAAGTTGATGCTTAAAGTTCAAGCAGGTCAAAAAATTTTAGGAGGTTTTGAACCTTATGAATGTCAACGATAAGAAATAATAGTTAAAGCTCATATAATAATAACAATAATTCATTAACTGGCTTAAAATAGACCTAATTAATTACTATTGATTATCAACTACACTTTTATATATATATAATTTTGATGTTTCTTATATTTCCATTGAGATTTTTAAATATTAATAGTTTAAAACGAGATTCATGAATATTTCTTTTAAGATTTTCCTCTCTATATATTTCTTTAATTAAAGATACATTTTAAAGTAATTATATGTAAAAATACTTTGTAAAAAGTAATTGTATTATTTTATCAAGCAACTTATTAGTATAATCTATTATTGATTAAGAAATTCCTCTATTTCTATAAATAATGAGTAAATAGAATCATAGTGAAGATATTCATGATTAAGATTAGTAATTACTTATTAAATAATGACTTATATTATTATATATTATCCATATAAAATTAAAATTAACATATAAATCCAGTATAAACTTAATCAAAGTTTTTACAACAAGCACAAAGTTAACTTAGGTTTGTAATTGACTTTAAATATTATTTTATTTAAAAACGGCATATTTTCTAATCAGGAAATAAAAGAGTGAATCAGAAACATTGAGAAGACCTTGGAAAGAAATGACATTAAAGAACATTTTTATTTAGTGAAAAAATTAACCAAGATATAAAGCAAGATGATTCGATTAAAGGTATATAGATTGAAGGAAGAGAAAATAAATCATGGTGAAGATGAATAAAAAAAAATAATTGAACTCTACAATAATTTATACTAATATGAAAGACTAAACTTTGATGCGAACCCCAAACCAAGAGATAAAATGATCAGTGAACAATTAATGGAGATATTTTTCAGGATTGAATACAAAGAAAAGGCATGAAAAATGCAACTTTAACGAAGATAAAGGGCCTGATAGATTTATTGAAAAAAATCTTGATAAAAATTGAGAAATTCCTCAAAATATTGCGTGATAATATAACGGAGTGGCTGAAGACATAATAGATCCCACAATATATTAAGAGGAAGACTAATACTCTTAGCAAAACTAATAGTGATAATTATTCAGAAGTGAATAATCCATAACTATTTGTGTTAAACTCACACCAAAAAATAAAAATCGAAAAGCGATAGTGAGTAAACTCTGTGAAAGGGATGCGAAATAATAAAAACAAGTAATTGCTAGAGTTGATTCTAAGAATGCAAGTGAACTAGCCTGAATTTATTAAGCAGCTCGAACACATAAAGTACTTCAGAAGAAAAGCAAACAAAGGTAAGCATTTCTATTAGTGGATTTAAAGAAGAATTACATTTCTATCTGGGAAGATAAATCAATAGTGATTATAAAGAACAAATCAAACACTGAGGATGATAAGACTACAGTTAAACAAAAAGTAGAGTTGTATTCTACATCAGAATTAATTTAGAAAATAACATTATAAGGACTATGAATGGGGTATTTCAAGGGAGTAGAATCTCTCAAATGCAATTTAACATTACCTTCAGGATGCTCAGTCCAAAATATATTTACTATCAAAAGATTATAAAGTTAGTAAAATTGATGACATTTGCGTATTTTAATCTAATCAACATAAATAACTAGCATCAATATAAAAGAGTAATAGTATGCTTCAGAAAAACTGAAAAAATCAAGACTTTTCAACTAAACACAAAAATATAGTATATCTCAGAGATTTGAAGCAATTAATCTTAACAACAGAGTATGAGTAGTAGATAAATAAATTAAAAGAGGCAAAATTCCAGGAAAGTATTATAAATTTAAATCCACAATAATTACTGATAAGACAGGTAGAGAAAAAAATAACAAACGGAATCCCATCAAAGATTAAGCAAATCTAATAGCCTAACCATTTGAGAATTTTTAAATTATGGTAGCATAATAAGATCAGTGCTAATATACAAATAGGCTTCAATCATTGAAGGGAAATATTTTAAAAAAAGAAGAGATTGATAAAACTGAAAATTAACAAATGAAAATACCTTTTAGAATTTCTAGACATATTCTTAACAAAATATTGAAAAGCGTAACCATACTAAAGGAAAAAAATGAAAGTAAATTTGTAAATATTAAAAAAAGCATGCAGAAGTAATAGACATGATAATAAAAATTGGTATGTTTTAAAACAAATTAAAAAGTAAATATAAGAAATATTTCTAAAGATTGAAATGAAATTTAAAACCATTACCTCAAATAAATTTAATACATTGTATGCTTTACTTATAAAATTCTAGAGTCATTTCATAAAAAACAAGGTAAAAAAAGTATGTTATAGTGAAGGAGAATTTGTGTTTAATAACATACAAAAAAATAGAAGAATTTTGCAATCTTAAAAGTAACTAAAAAAATAAAAAAGAGAAAAAATATAATCCTAGTAAATCATCAATGTATTTTTAAATTATAATAATATTATAAAAATTATTTAATTTTGGGAATTTCATAAAATTTTAAATATGAAAATTTGGAAAATTATATTTCCTATAATTATTTTAATTGATATTTCCAAGAATACAAAAAACCATCAAAATAACAATTCTTGAAGAAAATTAAAAATTAAATAATAGATATTTAATTTCAGTTTTTTTGAGATTTATAATTGAATGAACCAAATGAAATCTATAAAAGTAGAATTTTTTTTAAAAAATGTCCATGACAAATTAAGTAGAGTTTGTGTTTTAAAGGTAGTTTAAGGCAATATAATTTTATTTCTACTATAGTTTGCACATAGTAATAAATTCTTATACTATTATGTGACAACTATGCGTTTAAAACATGTTCCCGTACGATTGACAGCTTCTTATTAAAATATATATTTTTAAATTAAAATTATCGAGTTTAAAATAATAAGAAATTTATTAATTATATTTTAGCATGTACTATGGACTCCTTGAAAATTGCATGATTCTTATGCTAAATATATTTGGAAAGTTCAAGTAATTAATTTATAGATCAATTTTGCCACTTTTTAGGAGGTCCAATTTAAACACTATAAAGGAGGGTCAAGTCCAGGCCAAAAATATATTTTCAAAAATATTAAAAATAAAATCTCATCGTCACCCATCACTAAGGTCAATCGATGTACGGAGAGTTCACTTTGAATGTTAGAATATTTGCTGTATCAAAGATTGCGGAGATACGAAGGATTTGAAGTTTCTCAAAATCATAGTAATTGTCAAATTCTAATTAGAGAATTAATGATCAATGAGTTATACTCAAAATTAAAATATTTATCAATTCACTGTTTAATACTAAAATCAAACCATCAATTTTAGTCGTGACGTAGACGTATCTGAAGTGAGTTGACGAGGCAGATTGTGAACTAGAAAAACTCCAAAAAATCACCTCGCTCTCTAATCCGCATCTTCCTGTAATCAAGATGCATACGAGATAAGAGCCTAGCGAACTAGAATTACCCCCGCTTAGCTCGCAGAGATCTACTTCCTGTTAACAATTAAAGTGGAGTCTGAAGAAAAAGCTTACAAATTTCCACTTCTTCTGAGAGAATAAACTCTGTCCTTTATGTGTGGAAGCCTCATTAACATGACCTGGTATGGTAGAAAAATCATTATCAATGGCTTCTATGGTTCTCATCGTCTCACTTTAAAAGGTTGAGCACCACCTTTATCCTGCTCCCTATTACCTTGGAAGCTAAATTCACGCCAGGTAGCTCATCTAATGCAGGGAAATCCTCAACATGAAGAAGACTCGAGGAGTCTAGGATCTGACAGATTGAAACCCGCCGACTGGCCCCTAATGCGGTGAACCCAGCAACCTCAGCAGGCCTTAGTGTAGTAGAAAGCTCTAATAGAAAAACTCGAGCCTCGGGCCACTGTGGATCACCCTATCCTTATAACTTACTAATTTAATAATGTGAGAAGTTATAGTAAAATTATCGAGTTTGAAATAATAAGAAATCCATTAATTATATTTTGCATGTACTATAGACTCCTTGAAATTTGTATGATTCTTATGCTAAATAAATTTGCAAGGTTCAAGTAATTAATTTATAGATCAATTTTTACCACTTTTAAGGAGGGTCAGGTCCAGGCCAAAAATATATTTTCAACAATAATAAAAATAAAATGTCATCGTCACCTAGCCTTGAGGTAAATATAGGTAGGAAGAATTCACTTTGAATTTTAGAATATTTGCTGTATCAAAGATTGCGGAGATACGAAGGATTCGAAAGTTCTCAAAATCATTGTAATTGTCAAATTCAAATGTAAAAGTTAAAAGTATTGTTATCGAATATGAACAAATTAGAATTTAATTAATTATATTTAGCATGTACTATGGACTCCTTGAAAGTTGAATGGTTTTTATGCTAAATATATTTAGAAAGTTCAAAGAAATTATTTATAGATCAATTATGCAACTTTTTAGGAGGGTCAGGTCCAGGCCAAAAATATATTTTCAAAAATATTTAAAATAAAATCTCATCGTCACCCAGCATTGAGGTCAATAGATGTACGGAGAGTTTACTTTAAATGTAAGAATATTTGCCTGTATCACAAATTGCGGAGATACAAGGGATTTGAAGTTTCTCAAAAACATAGTAATTGTTAAATTCAAATGTGAAAGTTAAAAGTATTATTATCGAATATGAAAAAATTAGAATTTAATTAAGTATATTTAGCATGTACAATGGACTCATTTAAATATGTATGATTCTTATGCAAAATATATTTGGAAAGATCAAGTAATTAATTTATAGATCAATTATGCAACTTTTTAGGAGGGTCAGGTCCAGGCCAAAAATATATTTTCGTAAATAACAAAAATAAAATGTCATCGTCACTTAGCACTAAGGTCAATTAATGTACGGAGAGTTCACTTAGAATGTTAGAATATCTGCTGTACAAAGATTGCGGAGATACGAAGGATTCGAAGTTTCTCAAAATCATAGTAATTGTCAAATTCAAAAAAAAAAAATAAAAATAAAATTATCGGGTTTGAAATAATTAGAAAGCAATTAATTATATTTAGCATGTACTATGGACTCCTTGAAAGTTGTATTATTCTTATGCTAAATATATTTGGAAAGATCAAGTAATTAATTTATAGATCAATTTTTGCATCTTTTAAGGAGGAACAATTTAACCACTTTAAAGGAGGGTCAGGTCCAGGCCAAAAATATATTTTCAAAAATAACAAAAATAAAAAATAATCGTCACCCAGCACTAAGGTAAATAGAGGTACGAAGAATTCACTTTGAATGTTAGAATATTTGCTGTATCAAAGATTGCGGAGATACGAAGGATTCGAAAGTTCTCAAAATAATTGTAATTGTCAAATTCAAATAAAAAGTTAAAAGTATTATTATCGAATATGAACAAATTAGAATTTAATTAATAATATTAAGCATGTACTATGGACACCTTGAAAGTTGAATGATTTTTATGCTAAATATATTTAGAAAGTTCAAAGAAATTATTTATAGATCAATTATGAAACTTTTTAGGAGGGTCAAGTCCAGGCAAAAAATATATTTTCAAAAATAATAAAAATAAAAAATAATCGTCACCCAGCATTGAGGTAAATAGAGGTACGAAGAATTCACTTTAAATGTAAGAATATTTGCCTGTATCACAAATTGCGGAGATACAAGGGATTTGAAGTTTCTCAAAAACATAGTAATTGTTAAATTCAAATGTGAAAGTTAAAAGTATTATTATCGAATATGAAAAAATTAGAATTTAATTAAGTATATTTAGCATGTACAATGGACTCATTTAAATATGTATGATTCTTATGCAAAATATATTTGGAAAGATCAA
>ARYC01008117.1:0-10488 GCA_000711775.1 Oxytricha trifallax
TTTTGAACCAATTTGAAACTTTTCCATTAAAACCTCATTAGTTTAAAACTAGGTTCTAATTAAGTTTTGTTACTATTAAATTAGTACCAATTAAAATTAAACGGGAATTAGTACCAGTACTAATTAAATTTAAACAAATTTAGTACTAATTAATGGAACTAAATTGATAAAAATGGAGCTCCTCTCTGAAGTTTGTTACAGCTTCTGCCAGCTTTCTCCACGTATCCTTACCAGGTTGACGTCCTATAAGATGCCCATATTTATTACTAGGATTTTTAACAGTAGGATCCAGAACTCTATATATTAAAATTTGAAATTCAATAACAAGAGAAGGAACAAGGATGGAATCAATAAGTACAGCAATGAAGAGGGTTGAAGCTTAAGAAATGATCTCAAGATTTAGAAGCAAGGAAGATCTCTATCGATACCTCACTTAGCATGGTAAGCATGTGACAAATACTTAATCATATACTATAGTGGTTTATTCCTTCCAACGATGGAAGGTACCAAAATTTCATTCTTAAAAGCGACACTCTGTGATGAGAAGAAAGCCTTCAAAAACAAAGAAATTAAGTTGATAGAAATACCAAACTACCCAGAGATTTCAGTCACTAATCTCTACGAGGATCCGATGTAAGATGAAGAGTTGGTAGTTTATCTTCCTACCAAGAAACAACTCTCTAACAAGCTTCCAGAAAGGAGCTTCTTTGGTGTTCTAGGCACTTTAAGAGAGAGTTACCTCAGAAAAATCATTGAAGAAGCTCACAAGAAACGCTATTAAATTTCTCCTGAAAATTAAAAGAAGCAAGGCATACTAATAAGCGAGACCTGGCTCGCAGAGCTTAAGAAGCATCCATTCCTCTCCAGTAAGCTTTGATTCATAACTCTGTAGGGAAACCTGGAACTGGTATATTCCTAATGAAAGAAAATGCAAAGGTTCACAGAGAGAGAAAGTCATAGACTCTTTATGAAGTTAGCAAGAGACTTTATAAAGATGTTTAAAAGCCAGATGAAATGAACATAGATGCAGGAGCTGGCACTAAGAGAAGAAACATGGGCCCAGGCAAGCCATAAGAAGAGGAGAAGAAAGAGAAGCCAAATGCCTTTCTGGGTTAATTTAATATGTGAATATATTCATTCGTTTAAATCTAAAACTTATTTATAAACATTCATTCTTCCCTCTATAGCACAAATTGTTGTCTTATCTATGCTCACTCTCTTACAGCTGCTTTGAATTAAGTCAACTGTATCGATGGGCAAGTCATGCATAAGATGATACAGCAGCAGCTTCTTATAGTGAGTCTTGATTTAACTCCAGTAGAATTCAATTCCATTAAATTATGGGCTATAAGGAACGTTGTATACAGGAGTTATGTTTAACTCTTCATAAGCTTTCTTAGATTCCTTAGTCTTATGAACTGAAAGGTTATCAACAAACAGGATTATCTCTTGGTAACTATACTTCTCTCTGAGCTTATGTAGGAACTCTATATACTACTCTCCTTAATAGAGCGAGGGTGAATAACATAACTCTCTAAACCTGAATCTTCACTTATACCAGCTAAAATTGCATGAGTGACTACCTTCACTTTTAGTCATAAACTTCTATATTATCATACTTCTTATACCAAGACTTATTAATAAAAGTGTTGAAGGTGAATACAGCTTCATCAGCGTGTATGAACTTGATGTTATTGTTAATAGCCCTCTGCATTTAATCATATATATAGTTTAAATTATTACTATAAAATGGCACTGTAAAATCAATCACTCTCTTAACTCTGTTGACAGTCTTGAAAGTAAAACCATTTCGTCTATAAATATTGGCTATAGTCTATGGAGTGATACGCATGTCTGGAAACTTGCGATGAAACATGACAGCTCGTTATTCAAGAGGAAAGTGAGCCCAATACTTAAGCGTCTTAGAATCACAGAGGTAGTCAATATGGGTCTGAGAGAACTTTTATTTTCTTGCTGGATGTTTTCAAGAGCCAGAATTAAAATGCTAAACAGCTAACAAGCAGTGATACCTAACAGTTGAGGCACTCTTGTGTAATAGCTTTGCTATAGCTGCATAATTCAGCACTGGTTTGACTTAGTCTATATTAATACTCGTACCATACCTAAGCTTAAGCAATAAATCTAAATATTTCTCATCATAAATAGAGCCTAAATTTCGCTAATTTCTATTTCTCATTTTGCAAATTAGCCTAATTTCTCAACTAACCCCAATAAGACCCCAACTATACCCTACAAATCAAAGCACTTATAAACCTCACTAAGGGGTTGTGGAGTTTTGAATATAATAAGGCATAGATAAAAATTTCCTTGTAATACCAAAATGTACTTTTTGCTTGAATAAATTTTAAGATTAATTCTCTTCAATAGATCATTCAAAGGCACGATCTAAAAAATCCTATCCTAACAAAGCATGCTAAATTGCTAATTTTTATCAATCAAAATTCATATAAAAACTGATGTTGTTTTGGGGTTTTGAGTGTTTCTTTAAGGTTATACTAATATTAGTCTAGGCAAATGAATCACATTTTTGAGAAGGAAGGATCTGGGTTGATTTGAAATCTTGAGTTTTATTATTATCCATAAACTTATATTATATAAACTTGCATTGTATTTCCTCTTCCTCAAAATTACTGTTTTTTTTAAAAAATAAAATTATTATATTAATTTTATTAAAATTATTCAATTACTTAATTATAAAATTTTATTTTTATATGATTTAAGGAAAAAGATACACGAATATGATACTAATGATCTTAGTTCTCATCTCTGCCAACAATCTGTGCAACTGTGGTGATATTTACTTCAGCAGTTATAATTATCAATATAAATTTTAGATATGAAATAAGTAAAATAATTAAAAGTATATGATTCAAATTTTTATTAAATTTTCAATATATATTACTTTTTATGTTATGCTACAGGATAAACGAACTAATTTATAATAAAAAAAATCTAATTGTTTTATATTTTTAATTTATGACCATTTATAATACAAGAAAACTTTGATTTTATTTAAAGAGTTTACGATTAAAAGATGCTTTTATTTGTTTTGAGATCTCTTAAGTTTTTCTGAAAATAAAAATAAAGAAGTTCTAAGTTTAGTTATTTGTTGGATTGATAATAAAATTTTCAAAATATATTAGTTTCTAAGAATTTAATTTAAGATATGAGTTAAAATTTTTAAAGTCATTCAATGTTTCTGAACTTCAAAAAAAATGCTTTATTCTTAATTATTACCTTCATAATTAATTTTTATTTAATATTTATGAATACATTTTATTATTTACTCTACATATATTACTATCCCATTTACGATTTATAAAGATTTGAGGCAAAATGCATTATATTTTTTGCTTTAAATTTGTTTGTGTTTTACTTATATGCATTTTATTTAGTAATAATTCATTATGTATTCAAAAGTATATTTCTAAAAAATAAAATCTAATTTTGTTATTTATTTAAGAAATCTTCAAATGTAAGAATTGATAAAAAATTAATCATTAATACAAAATGAGGAGTCGAAACTTTGCTTAATCTAAATATTCGCACATTTATTTATTCTTTTATAAGTTAATTTAAATTTAATTGATAAAAATTATACAAATAAAATATTTAAAAAAAAGAGTATTGAAATTACAATTTCTTGTAAATTAAGTAGTTTAAATCTAAATATATATTTCAAATCTAATTGGGGGAAAAATAAAAGGAATCTCTTAGAAATGAAAATCTTTTTAATAAGAATAAATTATAAAATAATGCCATATATTATATAATCTAATCTAAAAATTAATTGATTCAAAATTATAATTATAATCTATTATTTAATAATAAATCAAATAAATACAGAAAATCATTTTTAAGCTTCCAAATTGATATTTCTTCAAAGAGTTTGTTAACTGCTCCTTTGAAAATAATCTTAGATTTAAGTCTCTTCTCGCAATACAATACTTTGTAAAAAAACTCTGAAATATCAGTAAGATCGTTATATGACATTTAATCAGATTACTATCTTGACTTTGACTCATAATTTGTATTTAATTAAAATTAATAATTTTATAATCTCAAAGACTGTGAGTATCAACATATTAAATGGGACATTTTAGATTAAAAAAATTAAGTTATCTTTATTCTTATGTTAGATTATTTTTAAACATTTTATTTCTTGTTATTCACAATAAAAAATGTGAAAACTCCATCAACTATCGATGTAAAGCCCTTTAATTTCACTGTTCTTGCCGAAGTATACAGTATTTATATTATTTTTAATTTAAACTCATAATAAGTTTATTTTATATTTGAATTTGGTCAACTATTAAAAAATCTTTCATTTTATGTATTAGAAATATGCCTCATAGATTATTTATATTATTAACTGTAGAAAATTATTATTGAAAGATTTTCGATAAGATCTTTTAATTTACAAATAATTAATAAATCAGAGCCGTAGCAATACCGATTTCATACATTATGACGGATTTATCTGATATATGGAATTTCACAATATTTTTCTGAGTATTTTAAAACAAAGTAACAATTCGGATCATGGATATGAATAAATTTCCTTGAAATTGTATCTAAATATTAAATCTTATGAGTATTTTGTTTGATTAAGTAAATAGAATCCCTTTTATAAACACCATTTAAATATTGAAGTGACATAATTTTAATTATAAGTAAATGAAAAGTAATAATCTTATTTATATTGATCATTATTTATTATTATTATTATTTAATGCTGTACGGAAATTAATGCTGGGGCTTAAACCAGCCAGATAGATATAATCAGATATTCCTTTGAATTTTGCCGATCCAATCTAATCTGTCCTAGTGGAACGACACTACCATTTACTAGACTGATATTTTAAAGAATTATGCCCAAATTTCTTTAGTAATTCCGTTTTCTTCCCTAGATAGAATAGGATATACTATCAGATTCTAATACCTTTCACTCAACTATTATATTCCTTTTTTATGTGTATTAGGAAGGTAAGAAGTTTAAATAAGTTAACAAATACTAAAACCTTCTCAATATTTTCTTTTTATTTCTCTTAACTTAATTAGAGGAAATAATAAAATCATGATTTAAATGAGAGAGGACATGTTCAAATCACGAATTAATTTTAAATAGAGAAGTACATTTAAATTTTTTAATTATAATTAAAATAAAAATATATCAAAATAGTTGCTGTTAAAGGAGGTAAATTTAAATGATCTCGAGCTTATTCGAGAGGGAATTGAACTATGGTGCTATTTTTATCCCATCCATAGAGAGAGAGAGTTAAATCGATATTAATGTGTGTGTAAGGTATTATTTTTTAATTTAGTGAAGATTAATAAAATTTAAGTTATCTCGGTCCTGTGATGCCATAAATATAATATCGCTAATAATATAGTCTTTATCTCTATCAAATAATTCCAAAATAGTTTAAATTGTCCAAATTATGCTTATATTATTTTGATTTATTAATAATTTAAATATAATAATTAATTTTCTAAATTCAAATGTATTTGAACAAAATTATTTATTAAATTAGTTATTAAATTGATTTTTTAGTGGATCTTTTAAAAAATTAAAACTAGAAATTAAATAAATTCTAATTTTATCTTTAAAAAAATATAATTAGTTTATTATATTTTTATAATTTTAATTATAGTTTCAGAAAATATGATTAAATAAGAAATTAATTTTGATTATAAAAATTTATATTATTAATTGAATAATAAAATATAATGAGGCAAAAGAAATTTGTTTTTATTTGAACATTTATTGATTCAAAATGCAAAATTTTCTTGAAAAAATAAATTATTTATATAATATGAATCACAATTATTTTTGAATATAACTAGATTTAATAAAATAATATTTTTTAATTTTAACTTAAAATATAACATTTATTATCATCAATTACCACTTCAATTTTTAATAAAAATATATTCATAAAATCCTATTATGGTTTTATTTTATATTTAAATTAATAATACAGATAAAATAACACAAAAAATGATCTATAATTAATCGAGAATCACACAATTACAGAGCTTCTTGAGGTAAATATTTATTATAATTTACAAATTCTTATTAGTTTTATCCGGCAGGCATTGAAATCTTTTAAATTTTATATTTTGGTTAATTTAAATTCAATAAATAAAATATATCTAAATAAGATATAGAAAATTGCTAAAATATATATTAAAAACTAATTGTCGCTTGAATAATAGGAATTATTATATTATTTGTAAAAAATTCTTTTTAAATTTGCAAATTAAATTCTTTAAAATTTTTAAATTAAGAATTTTTAATTGATATTTTCTATATATTTTACTCTTTATTTAGTCATTAAGTATAAATTCGTATAAATATGTAATATATTAATAAAATATTATTAAATACAACTAAAATATGCTAAAATTTTCAAAACGATATTAAATATTTATTAATTTTGCTTGTTAAATATCATATTGATAAAATATATTGCTTATAATGCTTAATAAACCTTTCTTTTTAGATAATGGTATATAGTATATTTAATTTTTGGGGTTAAAATTGAGTTACTGAGCATCTCGAATTTTATAGTTAATAAATTATTTTATTATTATTATTATAGACAGAAATTAATTTAGAAATATATAAACAATTTAAATAATAAAAAATTAATTTGGTATGCGACTTGAGCTCAATTAAAAGCTACTCTGGCTTAGACTATTCGAAGCTTTCACTATTTTAATTCGAAATCTAACCATAATCTCAAATCTAGCAAGAAATAATTTAAAATATTTATTGTTTTGTTAAAGACATAGTCTGCAATATAAATTTCTAAATTTTGAATTTATTTTTTAAAATTGATATGAAATAGAAAATAATTAATACTTCTTTATTTATCAAATAATAATTAAAAATATTAATAAAATGAATTATAACTGTATTATTATATGAATATAAGAATTAATCTATTATATAAATTAGAAATAAAAAATCTCTGCATAAATTTAATTACTATAAAATCAAATTATTTTAAAGAGTACATATTAATGATTATATTTAGATCTTATTAAATATATCTTAGTTGTATTTTTAAAAGCAAAAACAAATATTTTTAAAAATTGACAATAATAAATACTTATTTTAAATAATAATCATTAATTTAATTTATATGTTTAATATCATAATTAATATATTCCTTAAATAATTTCTTACTTATTTTTTATTATTGAGGGCTCATTGTAAATTACACTTTGGTTGAAATTCCAGACAAAAATGGCTATATTTCATAAAATCCTAATGATATGTTTTCTAGCAGCCTATTTTGCGTAATTACAGACAAATATGGATCGCATACAGAATTTGCAAGCTACATCCCAGTTTCAAAGAGTCTAGGTATTAGCATTAGAGTTGATAGCGATGTTGGAAGCATCATCAAGTTTTATGCGAAAACATAATAATCAAATTTAACAAAAATTTCAAAATAATTGTAATTTTAGCTATCAATATAAATTATTTATTAAAGTGCCAATGCATAGGCTACTACTAAAACTTAATTAACTAAAATAAATTTGATAGCACTTAACAGTTTGGAGAAATAGAATTTACACTTGCGAGATCTAACTCTTATGGGTTTAAGAATACAAAACAAAAAATAAAAAATTAGCTTTAATAGTAAATTTTTAGAAAGTCTAAAATTAAAATTAATTTAAATCTTTTTGTATAATATGGGAAAATCTTTTTGGAGTAAAAACTTTATTCAAACTTGTATATTTTAATCATTCAATATAAAATTTTTCATCTAATTATTATTTAAAACAAATTATAACATTGAAACTTAACATTTGACTGTAAATTTAATATATACGGCTCTCTATTCTCATTTAAGAGTAGTTAATATAAATTTTAAACAAAATGATAACTATGATTTCAACATATTTAGCTGTTTTAATTTTATAACTCAGTTAGAAAGTAGTAATTTAGTAAAAAAAAAGCAATGTAAATTCACTTAAATATTTATTTGAATATAATATTTCATAAATGTTAAATTCTTACTTGATTCAAAAATTGAAAATATCTTATTAAAAAGGTTATTACATCATACTTTCTTATGATAATTTTTAATATATTCCTATCCAATTATACTGTCTATTTTTTAAATTAATATTGAGGAGCATAATTTTGCTACAAAATTTTTTTTTCACAATATTTCAAAGGTAAAGTTTCTCAGGAATACTTAATTTATTTCGAATTCATTTCATTGATTTTTTATTTAGATCGACTTTCCTATTGTTAATAGTATTTTTTTTAAGAAAAGCATTCAAAACCCCAAAACCCCTTAGTGAAGTTTATAAGTGCTTTGATTTGTAGGGTATAGTTGGGGTCTTATTGGGGTTAATAGAAAAATTAGGCCAATTTGCAAAATGAGAAATAGAAATTACCGAAATTTAGGGTCTATATATGATGAGAAATATTTAGATTTACTGCTTAAGCTTAGGTATGGTACGAGTATTAATATAGATTAAGTCAAACCAGTACTGAATTATGCAGCTATAGCAAAGCTATTACGCAAGAGCGCCTCAACTGTTAGGTATCACTGTTTGCTAGCTGTTTAGCATTTTAATTATGGTTGTTGAAAGCATCCTGCAAGAAAATAAAAGTTCTCTCAGGCTCATGTTGACTTCCTCTGCGACTCGAAGACTTTGAAGTATTGGGCACACTTTCCATTAGACTAGCGAGCTGTGATGTTTCATCGCAAGTTTCCTGACATGCGTATCTCTCCTTAGACTATAGCCAATATTTATAGAAGAAATGGCATTACTTTCAAGACTGTCAACAGAGTGAAGAGAGTGATTGATTTTACAGTGCCATTTTATAGTAATAATTTAAACTATATATATGATTAAATGCAGAGAGCTATTACTAATAACATCAAGTTCATACACGCTGATGAAGCTGTATTCACCTTCAACACGTTTATTAATAAGTCTTGGTATAAGAAGTATGATAATATAGAAGTCTATGACTAAAAAGTGAAGGTAGTCACCCATGCAATTTTAGCTGGTATAAGTGAAGATTCAGGCCTAGAGAGTTATGTTATTCACCCTCGCTCTATTAAGCGAGAGTAGTATATAGAGTTCCTACATAAGCTCAGAGAGAAGTATAGTAACCAAGAGATCATCCTGTTTGTTGATAACCTCTCAGTTCATAAGACTAAGGAGTCTAAGAAAGCTTATGAAGAGCTAAACATAACTCCTGTATACAATGTTCCAGTTCTGTGCGAGAGAGGGAAGAATGAATGTTTATAAATAAGTTTTAGATTTAAACGAATGAATATATTCACATATTAAATTAACCCATAAAAGGGTTTGGCTTCTCTTTCTTCTCCTCTTCTTATGGCTTGCTTGGGCCCATATTTCTTCTCTTAGTGCCAGCTCCTGCATCTATGTTCATTTCATCTGGTTTTTAGACATCTTTATAAAGCCTCTTGCTCACCTCATAAATTGTCTGCGACTTTCTTTCTCTGTGAACCTTTGCATGCTCTTTCATAAGATATATGCCAGTGCCAGATTTTCCTACAAAGTGATATGTCAAAGCTTACTTGAAAGATAAGGATGCTTCTTAAGTTCCTCTAGCCAAGCTGAGCTTATTAGAATGCCCTGCTTTTTCTAGTCTTCAGGAGAGATAGAATATCGTTTCTTATGTGCTTCTTCAATTATTTCTCTGAGATACTCCTCTTTTATTGTACCAAGAACACCAAAGAAAAAGTTCCTCTCCGGTAGTTTATTAGAGAGTGGTTTCTTGGTAGGAAGGTAAACTACCCTTCCTCATCTTACATGGCATCCTCATAAAGATTAGTGACTGAAATCTCAGGGTAGTTGGGAATTTCGAATAGTTTAATCTCTTTATTTTTAAAAGCTTTCTTCTCCTCACAAAGTATTGCTTTCAAGAATGAAATTTTGGTACCTTCCATCGTTGGAAGGAAAAAACCAACTGTATAATATGTTAATAGTCATAGTTACCTTACCATGTAAAGTTAGGTATCGATAGAGAGCTTCCTTACTTCTAAATCTTGATATCATTTCTTAAGCCTCGACTCTTTTCATTTGATCATTAAGTGATTCCATCTTTGTTCCTCTTCCTATTAATGAATTTCAAATTATAACTTATAGACTTCTGGATCCTTTTGTTTAAAATCTTACTATTAAATATGGGCATCTTATAGGAGGTCAACCCTGCAAAGATACGTGGAGAAAGTTTGCAGAAGCTGTAACAAACTGCAGAGATGGAGCTCCATTTTAATCAATTTAGTTCCATTAAATTAGTACTAAATTTGTTTAAATTTAATTAGTACTGGTACTAATTCCGTTTTATTTTAATTTGTACCAATTTAATAGTACCAAAACTTAATTAGTACCTAGTTTTAATCTAATGAGGTTTTAAAGGAAAAGTTCCAAAATGGTTCAAAACCTAATTGGTACCAGTAC
>ARYC01008118.1:0-22975 GCA_000711775.1 Oxytricha trifallax
TTCCAGACAAAGAACCTCAAGAAAGTAAGCTCTGTTACTCAAATCTGTCCGAAACCTACTTCATCGTGCTCATCAGTCTTTGACTAATACGATCCATATACTTTCCCATAATTTGATATTCTTGAAGCGATTACAATATAATTGTTATACTTGTTTATTTTTTATTATTATGATATAACCAAGGCATTCCAATTTTCACAATTATTTTTTGAGATATTGAATATTGAAAAAGAGTTAACTCTTGGATAGAGCCCGAACAAATATATAATGGATATCTTATTTATTTACTTTTAAAGATTAGAAGAAATTAAGGATGAAAAACAATTTTACATACCTTTTATAACAGTTTTAATAGAAATGCATTTATTTCTGAATTCTTTTTCCTGTGTTTAAAGTCTATATTATCTTTTTTTTATTAATTTATAATGAATTTTTATTTTTCATTTCATTTCATAAAATAAATAAATTTTTACATTTAAGCATTTAATTTTATTTGATTTTTAATTATTATAATTTTATTATTTCAAGAAGGGTTATTTAGCATATTGTTTTCAAATTCATATTAAATAGAGTTTTTTAAATCAATAAATTTAAATTATTCTATATCTATAATAACATTGTTTTATATCAATTTTTCATCATTGATAGATTCGGCATTAAAATTGTTCTAATTCCTCTTTCAGTCTAGGTCGTTTACAAGGAAAAGATTTACTCTGTATAATTTATAGCACAGGTATTTAACTCATTCAATTAACACAGGAGTTCTATATCGACTCTAATTCTTTCCATATTGTATTAGTGTTATGTTATAAGTCTATTCATAACCTCAAATAACATTTCTTATAAATAGATATTGTTAGAAATCGTCACTTTGTTTTATATAAGTTATGTCGACCCTACACTCATCCAATCATTTTTATTCCATATTTTCCAATAAGCTTTTATTTATACCCTTATAAATAAGCTTTTCTCATTTGAGCTCTAATCAAATAATAATAATAAGAGTTAGAAACCAGCCTATAGATAGAAATCAACTTTTTATATTTAAACATAATGTACTTTTGAACTTGAGCGTCAGTAAAATAACAAGTTAAGTTTTCCTCGATAATTTTTGTATGTGATATAAATAAATTACAGAGAATAGAGTGCACTTATCGAAAACTTGACCTAAAACAAAACATAAGTTTAGACATATTTATTATTTTATTATCGCTTAAATATTGAAAAAGACAATGAAACTAAATTATAAAAATATTTTGAAAGAAGCTTAATTATTTTTTGTTTAAACCACTTATTTATATATTTCTCACTACACATGATTGTCCATTTGTTATTAATTATATGTATGATATGGACTCTGTACTACTTTCTATTATTACTTTCAAAAATAAAACATATATTCTTATTAATATTTCAATTATAACATAACTCCTGCAAGTCTCTGATCCATTTATAAATTGATTGTCCTTTTTGTATATAGTTTACCTTTAAAATTCTCCTAATTTTACAGTTATACTCCCTAATATTTTTTAAATTATTATACTCTACATATTCTCCCTTAAATAAACATGATTAAATGTCATCAAATTTGGTATTGTCTAAGCTTAATTGCTGAGATTTTCTTATTAATTATTCTTCATTTCACATTATTATTAATTTTTGAGGAACAAAATCTAAATTAAATAAATTCATTTTTAATAATATATTTGGTACCTAATATTTGACAGGATGCCAAGATTTCTATTTTAAGCTCGTATTTCTAATATTAAATATACAATAATTTTTCAAGAATATTATATTTTATTATTTTTTAATGAATCCTTTCTCTTAAAACTAGTTATAAAATGCTAATCGAATTGGGCACTTCAAGGTGACTGAAGAAAGAAGTTAAACGATAATTGAAAATTTATAATTATCTAAATAAATATCCTAGTTACATACGAATATAGCTTATCACTTAGGATCACACCAAATGCCTCTTATTTAGACAGAAGATTACTTAGATTAATGAAGATACTCTAGTAGAAAATTAGCATAAACAATTGAACTATAAAAGCTTTAGCTAGAATTAATTTCATTAAAATTTTATTCACTTTCATTTAATGTCACACGCCATCCACACAATTATATACTCTCTTTAACGCATTCAACCCCAAAAAGCATACAACCGATCGAATAACACCGAATGAGCTTAGTATTCAGAGCAGATAAAAAGTATCAATTCCGATAAGGATGATTTCTTTATTTTCCCTTATTGGTAGTATGTTTATATTTAATATTTATTAAATATTTGATAAAGATGGTTCTCTTATCTATATTCGATATCAATTATTATTAAATTTAGTACTTCTTGTTAACGCTTACTTCTTAAGCTCTTCCATTAGTGAAATAAGGTGCTATCAATGTAAACTATCTAGTATCTTTTGAAAATTCATTTGCTTTTTGGGAATTAGAGCATTTACAATTGAAATGTATACTCATCCATATTTATTTATAATGCACTAATCTTTTAATTTATAGTATATTTATATATTAAATAATCAAAGTCATAAATAAAAATAATAATGTTTTGATAATGATAGTTTCAAAGCAATAATTAATCAAAATAAGAGGAAAGCAATATTAAAGTTATTTGAATAATAAGTATCTGTATTTACAAAGACAAAATTGGTAAAGTTTTCAAGCATTATAATTTCTCCATTCTCCTTTTATTTCTGACATCTTTCCAATCTTCTTTAATTATCCACTTTCAGTTCCCTGGTTTTTCAAATCATCTGATTGTCGCATCCAAAGATATTCATCAGTAGTGCAGAAATATAAATATTTTAAGACATGTTTTTTGTCATTTATAGATTGCAATGAGTTTCCGCCATTTTCAGCTCTTTCACAAATATTTATACAATCATAAACCAATAATTAAATAAGGTAATTCTTAAAATAAATCATGAATAATCAAAATTGTTGAATCTAAACCATAATTTATAAAGCGTAAATATTCATGAATATTTTAATCATAAGCAAGTAAAAAAATAAAATAATTAGAGACAAGTAAGTTGTAAAATTAATTTCAAATTCAAATCAATTATTGTATTTTTATTATTATAAAATATTTGGTAGATTTTAAAAATTAAACTATTTACATTATTTATATAGGGGGTCATCGCAAATTAAAAGCTACCAAATTTAATGCGTTGATTGAGTTAAGTTTTATTCCTAATTAAACGCTATTCCTAACAGCTATAAAATGTCGACATGCCTTAGACAGTAATCTAATCCAGGATAACAAGGAATACACGACCAGTACTAGTTGCTTCTTTTGGTGACAACTGGTGAGCCAGTACTACCAGCAAGGAGCCCAACAGGCATGGAAGAAGGGGAGGAATAGAGTGAAGACATAGATGTAAGTACCTTCGACTATCACACCGTTGCAAGCATCAACATCGCATGGCTGCCATAGAGCATCAGATGGTTTTGTAGGGTCCAAAGTTAAGGTGACCATCTCTTGCAAGATCAACAATACTTGTAACTCATTGGGCAGTTTACAGATTAGTGTTAGCTTATGTCAAGTAATACTTGGTTCATTGGGTGTTAGAAGAGCATGATGTAACTATCACATTAGAGATGAGTTTGTTAGTAGAAACGAAAGGACTGAATGAGTAATAATGATAGAAAGTCTTGTATTCGCTGCTTACTAAACATTAATCAACTTCGACTCTCTTGGTATCTTTGCCTGCTCCCATTGGTGCTAGAAGTCCTATAGGAGCTCTGAAGTGCCAGAGAGGATAGGAATTCCACTGGTTGTGACTCCAACAAGTGCAGAGCGCATGGTAAACTGCAATTGGATTCAACTACATTTATATTGGTAAGTGTACTCCATATTTATTGAACCCCTTTAGGTAGTTGAACAATCCGTTTGGTACCCTACACAGCAAGATAGAGGAAAGCGCTTTGTGTAGAGTGGACAGAGGATAAGTATTGAGAAATTTGCTGGTTTAAGATCAATTTGATCAGCATTATTGATCCGATTTCCAAGGAAATATTCTTCAAAGAACTCTCTCGATGTCATAGGATGGTCCGCAAAATCAAGATCATCGATTATCTCGGCTCCTGTGGTAGATGTCTGAGTCGGACATTTTACCTCCGTAGATCAGAAGGTGGAATATCGCATGGTGTTTCTGGCCACCCCAAGTCGAGCTTTTGCCCCTTACTTCGTTTGCAAAACCGAAAGTCCAAATATTCCGAGATGCCTAATGTGAAGACTAGACTCCAGCTGATGAGTAAGTCAAAAGAAGAGAAGATAGACTCGTAAATAAGAATGTTATTGAGGATGAGAAGCCAGAAAGCACGAAAGAAGAGACAATGAAGATGAGCAACCAGTTGATTCATTAGTTCAGTAGTAAGTAGTTAGGCGCTTATTCAGCCATGGTTGATGTGTGTTAAGATTAAGAGTTGTCCGAATAGTCTATCCTTACTCAAGCTAAATTACTCTCAATGCAAGAAAATCAGAAACAACAATATATAGTAACCAGGCCAACAGGTTAAGAACCATGACAATTCGCTGGCTTGATTTTCAATGAATTCGTGATACAACTAGTTGCTAAACCTTACTTAGATTTGAACAATAACGATCTTGACTCTTAGATCAACTAGACTGGTGGCTCAACCAAGGAAGAATAGAGAGAAAAAAAAGTAAGTAAGATGAGGAAGATAAGAAGCAGGAATGGTTTGTGAAATTTAGATAAAGGCAATAAACTTTGTACTTATAGAATAATAATTATAAATTAAATAATACAAAAACATTTTCTCCCAAATTTTAAATTCTTTTATAAGTAAGCTAATTCACTATTTAAACAATTTAATTTTATTTTTAGATGAAAAGATGTTCCAGCATTATAATTTCAAAAATATGAACTATATTTCTAGATTGTTTAGAGGTTAAAACTAGAGTTAATATTTTTACCCTAAAATTTTTAGGTCATGTATTTTATAATATAAACTTAAATTGAAAAAGCAATTTAATTTATTGGAAAATTCAAATTTATTAACAATTATTAATTATAGATATAAGATTTTCTCTTAGAATTCATTATTTATTGAATAAATGCTTTTTTATATATATTCAATAAATCAGTTATATCATTGTTGTGAACTTTAGATAATTTTAATATAAAAAGTGACAGGTTAAGTTATTTAAAATTTATATTTATAGAGTCACATATAGTGAGTTACCACTTACCCAACTTTAAGTAAATAAATATGAGGTTTATTAAGTAGTTATAAAATATGAGGATAGATTTCATTCATGAAATATTATATTTGAATAAGGTAATTATTAATTTACATTTCCATAAGTAAATAAATTTACATAATAATGATAACTATAAAATATGGAATTATAAAATAAAACTTACAAATTTTACTTATCCTTCATATTTAAAACTATTAATATGTTTATTTATTATTTTTTCTTATCCTGGACTTGTGGTGAATCATTCTCATATTACTTCTCAATCAACCTTTTAATAACCCTGTAGAAAACCTTGTATAATTAAAATTTTTTGATAAATTATTATTTAAGAGCATTATTTATGAAATGATAGGAACATTATAATCAAACATAATTTTATATTCATAATTTATTAAAAAATTCAATAATTTCCTTTTTACAAAATAATATTTAATACTATTTTATAGATTAAGAACATATAATGGCATCTCCCGAGATGTCTATATAATAGTATTCTACCAATATGTTTGTATTCACATTAAAACTTAACTTACAAAAATCATATTGACTTAGAACATTGGAAATGCTATCCTCTTTATCCAAAAGATCTAAACTTTTAGAGATATGATGTTTTATAAAAAGTGTTGATTAATGAAAATCACACTTGCACTCAATACCTCAAAATTCATTTTTTCTTATCTAGCAGATGTTAACAGCTCTTACAGCTCAACACGTTCTTGGTCTCACAAGCTTTTTTCACAATTCACTAAACATTATTATCAGGCTCTTCAGTTTAGCTTGAAAGTATACCTATTATAATAGTGTTAAGGAGGGAAAAGATCCAATAGCAGCTTTATCTAAAGTGTTACACTTTGTAATTAGTTAATCATGATTATTTTGGGCCATTTAAAGGAATTCAGCTTAATTTCCAAAAATAGAAATGAAAAAGAACTCTAGTTTATCAAGTGATGTCTTTCTTATTGTTAACGGATTTCCTGCTAATTTAGCTGATTAAGTCATATAAGATACTTTCTTAAATTCTCAAACTCAGGCAATAATAAAAATATATAAAAGTTCTTACTGTTGAAATAGCTAGACTATTTCGAAAGATTGATTTAACAAGTTCAAAATCGAGAGATTGATTTAACAAGTTCAAAAGTTGAGAAGCAATTAAAACCGTATTCATCAGACCTCAAGATAAGTATCTAGAGTTTACTTATTTAGCTACCAACTTATGGAATCTCTCAAATTAAGAATGAATAATTTTAAGTGAAAGAAAAATTAAATATTATTATATAAGTCTCATGTTATATTGTCAAATTACTTTTACATTATTTATAATTCAATTTTTAAAATAAATGTTTCGCTTAATATACAGTATATTTTGTAGCACTATATATATATGCTCACATTTTTAACGATTATTTAATCAATTTTTTGCCGTTGCTCTAATAAATTAATCTATCTTTAACAAAGTTGGCTGTAATACTTCCTAGAAACTACTCACTCAACATTTATTTTTTTATTAGCTTTTAATAATAAAAGCTCCCTTAAACTATAAGTTTTTCTGCATTTTTTGTTGAAATAGATTTATTTTTTAAATCATATAATGACTTAATTTTTTTAATTTATATTTGTTAAGTTTCGGTGTTTAATTGTCTTCAAAAGCGAAAATGTGAATTAGGGTGCAGTAGTGATACTATTGATTCTATAACTGAAAATAAAAATAAGGGATACTTTATATTTTGAATTGTCTAGTGTCCCATGAGTACCAAAATGCGAGAGTCATTGGTTTATAAATTGCTTTTTATGCCATAAACTCAGGCTTTATTCACATGTTTTCTCATTTGATCGTGTGGGTTAATCTACATTTTTCTTTTAAACAGGTGCTTTTCACTGCTGCCTTTGCCAATTAACTAAACTAGTAGTCCTAATTCTTTCTCAATTAAATAAAGTTGCCTTGACAATTTCGTTTAATATGTTCGGAGTGACTACAAAGATTTACCACTTTCGATTAGGCAGGCTAAGAATCCTGATGCATACCATGACTTACTCGAAATACCTCCGTAACCTAATAATGAGGAAAATCTGTTATAATTTCCAAAAATGATTAAGTAATCAAGAATTTATACACGCTAATTAAATACTAATCATTCTAATATATATAAAAATGATAAGTAATAAAATAGCTTGTTTATATTCTTAATTATTAAATTTTTGGAAATTGTACAAACTTTATTCACTGCATTTCGCTTTTAATCAACCATCTTTAATCTTCTTGATGATTTGTTAGACTTAATGAACTTCAGAAATACTAATTGTTTTGAAGATGAGTAATACATACCCTCAACATGAACAGGACACTGCTTTCTGGAAATAATTTCTAATCAATAGTAATAAATAAAAATGCTCTTAAATTTTATAAAAGAATAAATTGATAAGAGATATGGAAGTTGTAAATTTAAATTTAAATTAAAAAAAATTAAATATATATTTTTATTATTATTAATTATTTGGTAGCTTTTAATTATTAACAATAGTACTTATTATAGAAATATATTTATACACAGGGTCTTAATAAAAAAACAAAAAGATACCAAATTTAATGTGATCCTTTTTAATATTATTGGCTTGAATTAAAGTTTAATCCTTACAGCTATAAATGGAAACCTCTTTATTTAAGTCTACCAATGCAGGGTGATAAAAACTAAACATCCGTCTCGAGTCGACTCAAGTGCCTTCGCCACACACGCAATACTAGTAGCAGTGTCTCCAACATGCAGCAGTGTATGGCGAGAGGAGGTTGGAATCATAAACATTCATGGCATTTAAAGTAACATAATTACAAGCGTCAACATCACAAGGCTACCATAGAGCATCAGTGGCTTTGTAGTGCCCAAACGATAAAGTGACCATCTCTTGCAAGGCCAAAAACATTTGCGAATCTTTTGGCAGTTGGGAGATTCGTGTTAGACTAATTCAGCAGCATTGAGAGTCTTAGCAGAATATGTAGCAATAGCGGTTGAGCAGAGCCTACCAGCCAGTTAAGAATCATGGAGATGCGGAGTAATAATGATAAGAGATCTTGTAAACCCCAAAGCATTATTCAACTTCGACTCTCTTGGCACTAGAGAATGGTTCCTTAGATGCGAAGAAGTCTTTTAAGAGCGCAGTAGCATCAGAATTGATGGGAACCCCATTAATTGAGAATGCATGGCATAGAGCTGGTGTGAGAGAGCTTCAGGAATCCCAAGTGTATCTAATGGAAAGTGGAAAATCATCGTCGAATGTCTAGTCACACTAATAGGAATCCCCCAATGCACCACTCTGCAAGCATGGAGAAAGAGAACCTGTTATTAAATGAAAGAGCCAGCTGTAAAGAGTAATTCGTAGGCTTGGCTACTAGAAAAGAGTGTAATCTCAGTCATGTATCAGGAAATGTGCAAAAGTCGCCTGTCAAATCGGCACTGTGTGTGCTAAGAAATAAAGATCTTCGATTATCTCGGCCCCTAGGACAGATGTCTGAGTCGGAGACTCCATCTCCCTGCGTCTTTTAATGGAGAATCGCGTTGTTCCCCTGGCATCTCCCCATTCGAAGGTTCACCCCTTACTTCGTTTGCAAAATTGTGTCCTAAAATACCTGATTTCTCGATGTAAGTATTTAGATCATTTTCTGAAGAAGCCCATTAAACTACTGCTGTAGACAAGAGAACAGCCAGGCGCCGGGAAACAGATGCTGAAGCTGTGCTATCTTACCTCTGAAAAAAAACTTTATTTATAAGAATCCTTTTTTGAGAAATTACATGTCTGTCAACATTCAGACATCGAGAGACTTAAGTGCAAAAGGTGGTATGTGTTGAGGAGCCACAATCAGGAGCGAAGACCCCAAACCTAATGTGCCATGTAAACAAAAGGGAAGGAAAGCATTGCCATAAATCTCACTAAGGCATGCTGTCTAAGCAAGGTAGCTCCAGAAATAGTAGGAATCACAGTGTGTCTCTTTCGCTAATATTCTCTATGCTATCACATTTAAGCTTCCTGCTATAATTATTTAATTTGCAGTTTAATTTACCTAATTTAGTAATGATTCTTTTGTATAAATAAATTATCTCTCCTATTCATATATGCCTAATGGGTTTTGTTTTTATATTTATTTTTCATTTCTTCCAAATTTTAAATTCTTTTATATCATTGAGGACCAATGCAGAATCCCAAAACTACCTAGTTTATGAATCAAAGGTTTTCAAGTAAAGTATCTCATGAGGAAAAATAAAATTCGTATCGACAGGATTAATAATACATTAATGGGAGTTTTCAATTATAATTGTCATGATAAGTTTTCCGTAAAGTCATTCTATGTTCTTGTCTCAAACTAGACCTTTTTATACTAAGATAATTTTTGTGTACTAGCGATCTAGAAATTTTGATGAAACTTTTTTAGTGGAAAAGATTCATGAACTGCTTGAGTAGGATATATCTTCAATGATGATATAGGCGCCTCTCGCTTCATTATAGCTATTATAACTATAAAATAATAAGGTGTTAGTATATTATGTAAATTAAAATGGCATATAAATATTGTTACTAGACGAATAATTGTTATAAATAAAATATTAATAATAATTTAGATTAACAATTGATTATTAGTTATAATTTTTTTATAATTTAAGAATTTATTTTACTAAAAAATTAAATAGTTTAAGAATTAATTAATATCAAATCCATTACTAATTCTACTAATATATATACAAAGCAGATTGTAATTTAAGGAATAATACCTTAATAAGATTTCTGAATATTATAAAAATAAACCTGATATTTATCAATAAATATTAAAAATTAAATGTAGGAAGATTCTAAATAAATTTTATTGATTTAAGAACAATAATATATTACAAACTCCTTGATTTATAGACTTCTTAAGTTATAATGACATGACTAATTACAAGCATTTGTGAAAGATATTCCATTAAACTCATCAAAGATATCTTAAGTCTATAATATCTCACCAAAAGTGGCTGATTTAAAATCAAGACTGCTTAACATTACCCTTTTCAAATAGAGATAGTAATAATTTAACACGTAAGGAAGCAGAGAAATTGTTGAGATCGTGCTCAAACAAGAAACAGACCAAAGCTTAATTGCCACATACTTGCCTCTCTAGCCTTTGTAAAACACTACAAAGCTGGGTCAATCTGCTTGCGTGTTATTCAAAAAGGAAACAAGCTTAAAAGACAGGCAAGCATAAGGAACAATTTAATGTCTATGGTTTGACCACTTTGCTTGTTTTTTAAACTTCTTCTACATTTATTCGATAAATACAATCGTTCAGATACCACTTAGAACTTTTCTAAGCAACTTATAATTGAATATTCATCTAAGAGGTAGAAATTCCTATATAAATAATTAAATGATATAACCAATTAAGTAATGGTCATGGATGAACAAACCACAAAGATAGCGGAGAGTGGAATGAATACAATAGTAAACAACTATAAGATTGTTTTATCTATAACTTAACTTATATAAAGACGTGATTTTTAATATAAATTATATGCTTGCACTGTATTTGAGTCATTAATGTGATTTAATTATTAATTTTTAATATAACGAAATAGATAAACTAATAAGTTATATTATATTTTTAAATAATATTAAAAATCATAATTATCTAATTAATTCATCATTAATTATAATTTATAAATCTTATATTTATGTTTTAATATGTCTACTCCAATAACTACTTTAATTAGCCTAGATTCACAATTCAAATACTTGCAGAAAAAAACACCTGGTTAAAATTCATTCTTGCAAGTGGAGATATTAATGAGGATGATTGGAAAGATGTTCAGCTATTCTATTCTAGACTATTCACTTTTAAAAATAGTATCTTATATACTAATCACTAATCGTCTATTATTCTCCGTTGATTTTCAATATCATAAATATGTATAATTAACATAAAGCTCAAAGGTGTTAAAGTTCTACAGAAATACTTAAATACACACGATGATAATTTCACTAGGTCTCCTTAGCCTAAACTTTTTCTGCGGCATCCTAAGCACTCTCAGAAACGACTACTTAATCATTATAGTAAGATAACAGCAAGAAGCCAGGGTGCTAGCAGAGGATGAGGAGACTAAATTGGGAAATAACGGGATCAATAACAAAACCTGCTAGAGGATTTATCAATGTGCTCTTGCTACTCTAGTAGGTTTATGTTGCTGTTAAATTATAAACAAATATTTATGATAATGTAAATAACAATTCAACTTGCAAAATAGAAAGTAAGAGAAAGTATTCTGTTTATTAAATAATGGTTGAGAGAATTATAAATGTTTTAGGTATGTTTAAATGAGATTTAAATAAATATTATGAATATTAATGTAAGATTATATGCTAATTTATTCTCTAATAATTATTATATCTTATTACAAAGTTTATATTATTCATTAAAATCATAATTGAAATACTGATAAACCTAAATAGAAGTGACATGTTTTATTAAGAATCCTAAAAGCAGCTTATTTTCTAATTTATAACTAGTCTGAGGTTTTCTTTTTTGCAATTTTAAAGTCTTGTAGGAATTTCTTGATCAACTTTAAATGTTTGATTTCTTGATTAATTTTATATATAATGTTATATAATTTTATATAATTTTGTATTTATAAACCTAATAAATTAATTAATAAATATCTATATTTATTATTAAAACATCATTAATTATTATCAAAGACTCAAACAGGATAATATAATTATTTTCGAATCAATTTATTGCCGAAGTATTAATCTTGTGGCAGGAAAAACGCCTAAAAACTTTAGAGATATGAAATATCACGCGAGTACGAAGAATCTTTGAAGAGGGTCGTCTACTGTTATGATATACAGTTTCATAGATACGCAAGCAATATGGTGAGAATTGAACTGCAAAATATTAATTATAAAATTTGTGTACTCTTTTCATTTAATTAAAATTGATATGAGATATCATTATTCTTAACTTATTCATTGAACTATTATTTAATCTTTGAAATATAGAGAGCTTAACATTTTCATAATGTCTCCTGTTAATATCTAGAATTGAATTATTAGTCTGAATAGCGTGATTGTTTGTCGTTAAGACTGAAAGAAATCATTTACTTTCCTAATTTTCAACTAAAGCTTAAACTTACTTGATGCAATTTTAAGTCGAGCTGTAATGATAATTTTAAATTACAGTTTACTTATTTATTAAAACAAAACTATTTTGCATGGAAGAGGGGATGAGCTTGAAAATGCTAATAAGAATTAAAATGCTCAATCAAAAGATCAAGGAAATTTGACAATAAACTAATCTTCAATGACTGTTTTGAAACCTTCAAAAGCATCCAGTAAATCATCTGTTCTTATTTAGTTCTTCCGAAAAATATAGAGAATGCTCTATCAATTAATCATCAAAATTACAAACATTAGTATAGTGCCATAAATAAACCTTTAGGAAACTTATTAGTGTAAATCTAACTTCATTTTCAGCTGTGATTTTAATTGACTATAGTAGTTGATAAACACTGTTCTAAGCCATTACCTATTAGTTTGAGTAATATTAAGGCATACTTAATCCATTTGGTTAATTTTAATTCGTTATTTTATATATAAATTTGTATAAATCTACTTAAAATAAATGTCTCGATACTAAGCTTTGCAAAATCATTATGATGATGATGAGTAGTATATCATAAATATAAGATTTGGTACTTTTAAACCTTAGTATTGGACCAAATAATTGAATAGTTATTTTGAAATCTTTTAATTACCGAAAGTCTCAATATCTTAAATTGTCAAAGTTTTTATGGTTTTTGAGATATATCTAGGATATTTTCCTTTATAAAATTAAAGATTTGAATTCTACGAGTATTAGTAGCATTATGAATAGCGGCAATAACAGTAGAACAACAGTAATGACAGCAATAGCAATAGACACAGCAATAAATACTGAGCTTCTGAAATTCTAGAGAATTAAAAAATATAAATTTGTTATTTTCATTATACTCTTATTTTAATCATCAAGTTCTTCATCTTCGTCATTAGTTCTAAAATTAGATATTTAATAATCTCTTTGATTGTTGCTGAATTTATTGCTTTTAATGTTATCAGTGTTGATGCAATTGTTATTGAAGCTATTGCTAATACTAATACTTGTAAATTTTAAGTTTATAATTTTTTAAGGAAGATAGCTTAAGAACCATACTCAGATATTGCAACTTTTTCCCAAAGCGTTCCCTATTGTTTTATAATAAGTCGCAAAAGCCACACAAAATCTCACTTTACGCCCTAAAAGAATCACAATGTAACACAAAGTTTCGCATAACCTAGCATTGTAGGAAAAAGTCATAACTTTTCTCTTTAATATGTAGAGAGTGTTGAAGAAGTAAATAGTTAGAATTGAAAAAGATGGTCATACTATTATTATGGGACCCATGTAAGTTAGTGAGCGTTTTATGAAGTTGACGCTTGCAATAGATTCACAGGAAAGATGAGCTCAACTTAAAGGACAAAGATTGTCATTTCAGAGAGGAGCTCGCAAACTGATATTGAAGTTTTAAATTAGCGGCAGTTTTAATTGATCTGATTAAGTTCTAAATCACTAACATTTAAATATATCAAAGTTATTATAATTCATGCCAGTTTATATTTTAAAAAATCTGCTCTTCCAATTTTGAATAAATTTACTTAATATTATATTTAAGATAGGTTATCTTGTCACATTTAGATCTAAACTTATTTGCCATTTCAAAGCCTATGATGACAGCCTCATTTGATTGATTAATTTAATGCAAAAGGTTTACTTTATGACAAAATATTTAAACTCTACCGATATGCTTATCTACTGTTGAATGAGATTCATTAGTTATTCATTACTTCAGAATTGATTCGTATTCAGATTTTATAGCAATCAACTACAATAGCTAATTTGATAAAACCAATATTCATTATGAATTAAAATCTAAAAAAATGGGAATTTATATATTCTTTAATGACTTATCTACTTAAATGAATGTTGGAGATAATTGTAAATAGCATTGGAATACTATAATTTATAAAAAAGTTACTCTCCCCTTTTTCATGCTTCCACCTCCGACACAGCAAATTGATTATAAATCCACGTTTTACCGTAATTGTTTTTGGATCAATTTTTTACATTAAAGACTATATTTTTATATCTTAAGAATAAGCGTATTTTATTCTTACTTTGTCTGTTCTACAATAACTAATTGAATATAATTTTTAATAAATCTAAAAATATCCTAAAACTTATATAAAATAGTGTTATTTTAAGTTAAAGTAATTGATATAAAGTCATTAATAAATTAAGGATTAAATTAGAATTAAATGGGTTTTTGAGCGAGGTTTGTCTCCAAGAATATCTGCTTTAACCATGCTTCACTATAGTAGCTAAGTCATTTATCCAACTTTCATTAAATTTATCCTAGTTGGCTGAGATTTAAGATTATTAACAACTTTTTTTACTTTGTTAGATCTCCTTAATAAAACTTTCCATTTTCATTTTCATGTAAAAGTTCTATTTTAATGAAGAATTCCTTCTCTAACTTAAATTACTCAATATAGCAAATTTCTCTTTATTTTAAAGTCTCCCATTTGGATTCTATAAAGAAACTCGCACAGGAACACTTTTAGAAGGAAGATTTGACTTGAATCCATTTAATTTATATTTATAGAGAATGAGAAATTTAAAATATAAACTTAATCACATGTTATTATAGTGCTTTACTTGAGAATAATTAATTCAATTAGGGCTGAATCTTTATGGGTTAATTCTTATAGTTTTAATAATATTATTATTCTATTGAAAGATAAACACCCTTATTGCATCAAGATTATTTCTATGGGTTTATAATCTTTCTAAATATTCGTGTTTGACTACTTACTTTTTATGTAAAAATTTAGATAAGCTATTATTATTATTATTATTTTATTATCGTTTGGGAATTAATAGGATCGATTAAAAGTAGTTATTTTTAATAAATTATAATCAGTTTCTTAGAGTGGGAGATGATATTAAAGTATATAATAAAATAAATTATAAAATTAATTATATAATAACTTATAAAAATAATTGCTATGGAGAAAGCCAATGGAGGTTTCCCACTTCGAGAGTTAACATGACTAAATAATTTACGACAAAAACTCAATGCTAAAAACTAACTAATTAAATACGGCAAAAACTCTGGCTTTAAACAATTTACGGTGAATTAAACACTCGTACCTTTGGTCGAGATGTAGGATGGCATTTATGGATTTTTAGGCTGATTGCTATTATCATGAAAAAACTATAGCAATAGACAAGCAATAAAACCAGAGTTTATCGATGTCACCAATGAAAATACCTGTTTTTTTATCATAAAAAATTCGTTAATTAAACTTCAATCAAACACATCTCTCACAATTCCATGATTAAAAATAAAAAGAATAACGATTACTTGAAAAAAAGCTAAAAGTTATTGCAGATACTGTAGATTTATCTTCACAAGGAGCAATTATTGTGAGAATCATGACTGAAATAGATATAAAAATTGAATAGTTAAAACAAGAAGAATAAATGTTGAAACTAAGAGAAAAAATGGGGATATTTATTGGACTTGCTCTACTACTTGTAAAAGTTCTAAGAGGAATTCAAATGAGGACAGTTAAGGAGGTAGTAATGAAGCTAGCATGCAATTATTATTACAACTAATATTCTCGAATGTAGAAGAAAGATTTGTAAATGAGACGTGATATTGTAGAAGATATCAAGAAAAGAAATAACAAATTACAAGAAGTCATAATAATGATCCCACCATAGAGATTAAAATATGACTTTCCCTACCCTGCTCTATCATACAAGGAAACAATTAAGATGACATTACATTTAGTGCAAGAACAAAGAATATCAGTCTTATGGATAGTAAAAATGAATAGAGAAGTTGCTCTGAACTACTGCATGAAAATGGAGACAGAGATGTTGGCAGGGAGAATGGGTAAAACTTACAACAAGTCGGGTTCAAGATTAAGGATGGGGAAGATATACATCTCACTGCAACAAACTTTTATAATGGCAGTAAAAGGGAATTATGCATCAAATTATAAAATACCACACCACAAAATAGGTTATATTTTATGTTGGAGAAAAACATTCTGCTAAGCTGGAAAAATAAATGACTTTGTTCAAACGATTTTCCCTGACAATCTGAACTTAGAAATCTATGGATGAAAAAACTTTATTATGATAGGATAGACTACATTTGGTAATCACTTAGTATGACGTTCTTATCAATTACAGATCGTTATTTATTAATTAATAAGTCAATTAAATGATATAGCTTACAAATAAAATATATAGATTAGTTTCAAATTTATTTAATTTTCTCAGGGCATACTAAAGAATGCAATATTGCTAACCTACTTCCTTATATTAAATGGTATTCTAAATAAATAATTAGCGTAGCTGAGGGATTGAATTTTTATTATTTTCGTTAATATCAATAGAAAAATACTGTTTACATTCTTAGTCTTTCCAATGCTTTACCGTTAAGTATGACAAGGATGAATCTATTTGACAAATCTATATAGATCTCTCTATGCTTTAAGTATACTCTTCAAAATTA
Source organism: Oxytricha trifallax (assembly GCA_000711775.1). Lineage (NCBI taxonomy): Eukaryota > Ciliophora > Spirotrichea > Sporadotrichida > Oxytrichidae > Oxytricha > Oxytricha trifallax. The sequence goes on from ARYC01008118.1 coordinate 16,870, forward strand.
GTAATTCAATTACTTTGTACTTGACAAATGTTCAATCTTAATGCTGGATGATAATGCCTATCATTTATGAGTAAATTTTTGAATATATATTATTTTTATTTCTAGCATTTAATATCAACATTAGCAAATGCTTTCTTTAAAGCTCAAAATGATATTTAATTTTGAACTGAATTCATTTTTATTTATTAAATTATATTCGATAACTTTATAATAAATTAGTAATTAAATCTATATAAATCTTATGTATAATAAAATAAAATTTGTATAATTATTTTGAATAACTAAATCAAACTCAATAAGCTACGCAGTAGTTTATTCCTTAGTTAATAAACTATATAAACATTAAGTTATTCTAAGTCTTTTGGAATCTTTTCATGTGTTTCCTTCCTTACTCTTATTTTATTCTCTAATTGAGTATTTTAATTATAAATAATTAAAATTGGAATTTGTAAGAAAATCAAATTTATATCATATTTCAAAATTTAAATAATGCTAATTATTTTTTATATTATTAAAAATAATAAATTGTCAATCCGATTTCACTATATTAATGTATTCTTTGAATCTTATATTTAAATAGCATCAATTATTATTTTATAGTACACAACTCAAGTTAATTTATGATCCAAAAATTGAACAGGATTATTCTACTTCATAAATGAAATCAACATTTAATAAATTTTTAATTTAAAAAAATTAAAGAATTAATAATATAAAACCAAAATAACATTAACATTTTGATTTTTACCAGTTAGAACTTATTTGTGCATGAAAAGAATTAAAAAAGGTTTAAAATGTTAAACCTTTAAGCAATGGAAGTAAATAAATAGTGAATATAAATTATTAAAATCAAAAGCTAGAAATAATTTATAATAAAAGATATTTTGACATATTGAATTTATTATGGGAAATGGACTATTTTGCAGAATATTTATTAGAATTTTTTTATTTAAGAATTTTAATCAATATATAAATATCTAGTAGATAAAAAGTTTTATAATAACCTAGAAAATAATAATTTGCAATAATTTATAAATATTGTAGCTAAAAAATAATAAGTAATAGTACTAATATTGCTAAAACATAAATGACTTGGGAAAATTAAATCAAAATTAATAATTAATTATTATAATTTGTGGAAGTTAAGTATCTTGAAACCTAGAAAATATGGTACTTTTTCGATAGAAAATTTAAAATTAGCTTGTATTTACAATTGCCAATAACCCTCTATAGGGCGAAATAACTTAACTTTATTTTTAGCATCATATTCAACTAAATAATTCACCGAAAATTTAAGTCACCACAAAGATGCGATAGAGGGTAAATGACAATAGATAATTTTAGCTAATTTAAATATTCTCTCATGGAAAAAAAGTAATGAATAAATTTTATTAAAAAATATAGAAATTATTAGTAAATAATAATAAGATCCTTGACAGGTCGAAGTGATTTAATACTATACCAAGTTAAAGCTCAATGTAAGATTTATGACCATGGTTTCATAAAATTGTATTTCCTTTGTACAAATTACACAAAAGTTTAACATTATAATCAAGGTTATTTGTCCTTAGTAAGAATAGAGACTCTTAGAATTGGTTTTAGAAGTCCTTGACAGGTCGAGGAGATTTTATACTATACCAAGTTTAAGCTGAATGTTAGATTTATTAGCATTATTTCATGAAATTGTTATTCCTTTGTACAAATTACACTTAAGTTTATCATTATAATCAAAGTTATTTGTACTTAGTAAGGATAGAGAGTCTTAGAAATGATTTTAGAGATCCTTGACATGTCGAAATGATTTTATATCATGTTGAAAATTTAGAATAAATAAATATACAATTTATGAGTAAATATTGAAGGTCAGAGACAAAGCAGTGAGTAACTTGCTTCACTTAATGTCCTTTTACCTATTGATCTAAATAACTATTCATATGAAATGAGGTGATGCTCGCGACTTTGATACCTCAATTTCTTTTCATCTTCAAAAGTAAGTTAATTAGGCGATCCAGATCCTAATGGTTCGAGCTCCATCCAAGAGTTGACTCTTTTGCCATTTCCCAATCTCAACAAATTATTGTAAAAATGGACATGCCTATGTGAGATAACCATGATACCTTGTCGAAAAGTGTCCAAAACAATTGTAATCCTGTTCATCACCCAATATATAGTCTAGACGCATGTAGCTTCTCACATGGAAAACAATGCTGTTGAAAATTTAGAATAAATAAATATACAATTTATGAGTAAATATTGAAGTCAGAGACAAAGGAGTTAGTAACTTGCCTCAATTAATGTCCTTTTATCTTTTGATCTAAATAACTATTCATATGAAATGAGGTGATGCTCGCGACTATGATACCTCAATTTCTTTTCATCTTCAAAAGTAAGTTAATTAGGCGATCCAGATCCTAATGGTTCGAGCTCCATCCAAGAGTTGACTTTTGCCATTTCCCAATCTCAACAAATTATTGTAAAAATGGACATGCCTATGTGAGATCACCATGATGCCTTATCGAAAAGTGTCCAAAACTATTGTAATCGTGTTCCTCTCCCAAAATATAGTCTAGACTTAAGTAGCTTCTCTCATGGAAAATAATGCTGTTGAAAATTTAGAATAAATAAATATACAATTTATGAGTAAATATTGAAGGTCAGAGAAAAAGCTGTGAGTAACTTGCTTCACTTAATGTCCTTTTACCTTTTGATCTAAATTACTTTTCATATGAAATGAGGTGATGCTCGCGACTTTAATACCTCAATTTCTTTTCATCTTCAAAAGTAAGTTAATTAGGCGATCCAGATCCTAATGGTTCGAGCTCCATCCATGATTTGACTCTTTGCCATTTCCCAATCTCAACAAATTATTGTAAAAATGCACATGCCTATGTGAGATCACCATGATACCTTGTCGAAAAGTGTCCAAAACTATTGTAATCGTGTTTCCCACCCAAAATATAGTCTAGACGCATGTAGCTTCTCTCATGGAAAACAATGCTGTTGAAAATTTAGAATAAATAAATATACATTTTATGAGTAAATATTGAAGGTCAGAGGCAAAGCTGTGAGTAACTTGCTTCACTTAATGTCCTTTTACCTATTGATCTAAATTTTTTTCATATGAAATGAGGTGATGTTCGCGACTTTGATACCTCAATTTCTTTTCATCTTCAAAAGTAAGTTAATTAGGCGATCCAGATCCTTATGGTTCGAGCTCCATCCAAGAGTTGACTCTTTTTGCCATTTCCCAATCTCAACAAATTATTGTAAAAATGCACATGCCTATGTGAGATCACCATGATACCTTGTCGAAAAGTGTCCAAAACTATTGTAATCGTGTTTCCCACCCAAAATATAGTCTAGACGCATGTAGCTTCTCTCATGGAAAACAATGCTGTTGAAAATTTAGAATAAATAAATATACATTTTATGAGTAAATATTGAAGGTCAGAGACAAAGCTGTGAGTAACTTGCTTCACTTAATGTCCTTTTACCTATTGATCTAAATTACTTTTCATATGAAAAGAGGTGATGCTCGCGACTTTGATACCTCAATTTCTTTTCATCTTCAAAAGTAAGTTAATTAGGCGACCCAGATCCTAATGGTTCGAGCTTTATCCATGAGTTGACTCTTTTGCCATTTCCCAATCTCAACAAATTATTGTAAAAATGGACATTGCCTATGTGAGATCACCATGATACCTTGTCGAAAAGTGTCCAAAACAATTGTAATCCTGTTCATCACCCAATATATAGTCTAGACGCATGTAGCTTCTTTCATGGAAAACAATGCTGTTGAAAATTTAGAATTAATAAATATACAATTTATGAGTAAATATTGAAGGTCAGAGACAAAGCTGTGAGTAACTTGTTTCACTTAATGTCCTTTTACCTATTGATCTAAATTACTTTTCATATGAAATGAGGTGATGCTCGTGACTTTGATACCTCAATTTCTTTTCATCTTCAAAAGTAAGTTAATTAGGCGATCCAGATCCTAATGGTTCGAGCTCCATCCATGAGTTGACTCTTTTGCCATTTCCCAATCTCAACAAATTATTGTAAAAATGGACATGCCTATGTGAGATAACCATGATACCTTGTCGAAAAGTGTCCAAAACAATTGTAATCCTGTTCATCACCCAATATATAGTCTAGACGCATGTAGCTTCTCACATGGAAAACAATGCTGTTGAAAATTTAGAATAAATAAATATACAATTTATGAGTAAATATTGAAGGTCAGAGGCAAAGCTGTGAGTAACTTGCTTCACTTAATGTCCTTTTACCTATTGATCTAAATTTTTTTTCATATGAAATGAGGTGATGCTCGCGACTTTGATACCTCGATTTCTTTTCATCTTCAAAAGTAAGTTAATTAGGCGATCCAGATCCTAATTGTTCGAGCTCCATCCATGGAGTTGACTCTTTTGTCATTTCCCAATCTCAACAAATTATTGTAAAAATGGACATGCCTATGTGAGATCACCATGATGCCTTATCGAAAAGTGTCCAAAATTATTGTAATCGTGTTCCCCAACTCAAAATATAGTCTAGGCACATGTAGCTTTTCTCATGGAAAATAATGCTGTTGAAAATTAAGAATAAATAAATATACAATTTATGAGTAAATATTGAAGTCAGAGACAAAGCTGTGAGTAACTTGCTTCACTTAATGTCCTTTTACCTATTGATCTAAATTACTTTTCATATGAAATGAGGTGAAGCTCGCGACTTTGATACCTCAATTTCTTTTCATCTTCAAAAGTAAGTTAATTAGGCGACCCAGATCCTAATGGTTCGAGCTCCATCCATGAGTTGACTCTTTTGCCATTTCCCAATCTCAACAAGTTATTGTAAAAATGGACATGCCTATGTGAGATCACCATGATACCTTGTCGAAAAGTGTCCAAAACAAATGTAATCCTGTTCATCACCCAATATATAGTCTAGACGCATGTAGCTTCTCTCATGGAAAACAATGCTGTTGAAAATTTAGAATAAATAAATATACAATTTATGAGTAAATATTGAAGGTCAGAGGCAAAGCTGTGAGTAACTTGCTTCACTTAATGTCCTTTTACCTATTGATCTAAATTTTTTTTCATATGAAATGAGGTGATGCTCGCGACTTTGATACCTCGATTTCTTTTCATCTTCAAAAGTAAGTTAATTAGGCGACCCAGATCCTAATGGTTCGAGCTCCATCCATGAGTTGACTCTTTTGCCATTTCCCAATCTCAACAAGTTATTGTAAAAATGGACATGCCTATGTGAGATCACCATGATACCTTGTCGAAAAGTGTCCAAAACAAATGTAATCCTGTTCATCACCCAATATATAGTCTAGACGCATGTAGCTTCTCCTCAAATGGGCCGGAAATAATGCTGTTGAAAATTTAGAATAAATAAATATACAATTTATGAGTAAATATTGAAGTCAGAGACAAAGGAGTTAGTAACTTGCCTCAATTAATGTCCTTTTATCTTTTGATCTAAATAACTATTCATATGAAATGAGGTGATGCTCGCGACTATGATACCTCAATTTCTTTTCATCTTCAAAAGTAAGTTAATTAGGCGATCCAGATCCTAATGGTTCGAGCTCCATCCTAGAGCTGACTCTTTTGCCATTTCCCAATCTCAACAAATTATTGTAAAAATGGACATGCCTATGTGAGATCACCATGATGCTTTATCGAAAAGTGTCCAAAACTATTGTAATCGTGTTCCCCACCAAAAATATAGTCTAGACACAAGTAGCTTCTCTCATGGAAAATAATGCTGTTTAAAATTTAGAATAAATAAATATACAATTTATGAGTAAATATTGAATTCAGAGACAAAGGAGTTAGTAACTTGCTTCAATTAATGTCCTTTTATCTTTTGATCTAAATAACTATTCATTTGAAATGAGGTGATGCTCGCGACTTTGATACCTCAATTTCTTTTCATCTTCAAAAGTAAGTTAATTAGGCGATCCAGATCCTAATGGTTCGAGCTTCATCCATGAGTTGACTCTTTTGCCATTTCCCAATCTCAACAAATTATTGTAAAAATGGACATGCCTATGTGAGATCACCATGATACCTTGTCGAAAAGTGTC
>ARYC01008119.1:0-40711 GCA_000711775.1 Oxytricha trifallax
TGAATAAATCTCCAAAGCCATGGTGATGGGCATGCCTTGTAGTATTCACTGTCAAAGGTGCTCCAACTACAGTATCTCTAACAACTGGATCATCCTCATATGGTTGGTCAGGGTTGATAGCGTAGACCACAGATTGCTTGTGATAGTGGTCATCATGTTACTTTTAAGCCTTGTTTTTATTGTTTTCAATTATTGGCTTAACAAAGAGCATAGTTGGTACACAGATTAGAGAAATGAGGACCAACACTTTCATAATTAATGGTTGATGTGGAAGTAGTTCAGTTTCTTTAATACCATCACCTTGTTCACCAAGCCCAAGGAACATAGTAATCATAGAAGTAATAACCGAAGGTGGCTTAGCTCCTTCCATTTCTGAGTAATTTGTTAGCCATTTAACAATAATAAGAAGGTCCATGAAACCGAACATTGCTAAAAGTAAAACTATTTGAGGGACAAACTCGAAGTAGAAATCGATTGGTCTTTTGAATTATTTAGCGTTCAAAGCTTTCATAATAACTCCCATTGCCATTTAGGCAACTCCAAGAATAACTGAAAGTTTCATCTTTAAAGAGTTCATAAAAGCCAACTCATTTCTTCCTAGATACCATGAAGGATCTACACCGAATCTGTAAATACAATCATCCTTGATGGTAACTTCTGATTTGTGATCATGAGGAATATTGTAGCAGGTATCTTAAAGAACTTTCAATGGGATTGAAGTGAAATCGTTATAGATAAAACCACAGTAGCATGAAAAGAATCCCATCAATAAGAGCAAGTATCTAATTTTTCCAAGTTCTCCGAATGCTGTTCCAGGTTTCCTATCTGCAAAGCATAGAATAGTTGAGAAGATTATTAGTAAAGTTCCATGCATAACATCTCCAAACATGACACCGAATAGGAATGGGAAGGAGACTATTGCAAAAACTGAAGGATTAATTTCCTTGTATTATGGAATACTGTAAGTATTTACAATTTCTTAGAATGGCCATGTTAACTCATTGGTCTCAATGAATGTTGGTCTTACGTATTCTTCTGTATCGAACTCATGTACTAAATGAATGTGCGGTCCATCGATATGAGCCTAACTTCTGATATCAGAAATAGTTTGCTCTAATTATGTTCTGAACTTAGCAGGACACCAGAAATAGCCTGTCAATACTCTATCTTAAACTCTTAGCTTGTTCAACTCAGCATAAATTGATCTTTCCTTAGTAGCATACCACTTGAATATTTAAATCAGTGAATATTCAGATCCCTCTAAGTAGTTGATTTTAAGTAAGAAATCTTTCAGCTGTCTTTTAGTTTCCTAAATTACTGCTTTCGTATTTTCTTTGTATCGGATTGACTCTACCAAATCTGACTAAATTTTGTTTCTCTCTAGCTCAAATGTATTCTCAGTAGAGCTGCTGCAAATCTTTCTAATTTTATCATTCAAGTAGAGGCCTTGCTCGAAGACAATGATATAAACAAGTCTATCATTATGGTCATTAATATGAACCATTCTGTCTTAAGGAGCAATTTAGTAATCAAAGAAGTGCACATAGGCCTTTCCTCTAGTTGCTCTGAATAACAGTTTCTTAAATGACATTTGCTCAGATTTTTTAATGGTGCCTCCGTAATGTGAAACTCTGAGTGCTCCTGAATCTCCTAGCAACGATTGACCAATCTGACTGTCTTTTTAATTTCTTGTTACCTAATAGAGTTCTGGTGCTGATTCCTGATTTTAACCTTAATTTTGACTGAATTCCATTCCACTTCCCACTCCTGAAATGCTGAATAGTCTTGATGCTTAACTAAGCACGTTCATCTTTGCTAATAGATTTCTATAACTCAAGATCATGGTTTCTAGACCAGTCACTTGTTGCTTTAAGAACTTGCTTTTATCTCTAACTTCATGCTCGATTTCAGCAAAAAGTAAATGTGAACCCTTTTTCTTCAGTCTTTCAAATTCTTACACGTTTACTAATAAATTTATTATTAGCCTTTAGTTTATTTTTTTAAAAAATGATTGTGCATGAATTCATCCAAGTTTGCGGGTTATCTCATTTCTACTCTATATCTCTGATATACAAAAAATAGACACTTATAGCTTTTTTATTATGTTATTTATATGACCTCCATCTCCCTATATATAATAGTTAGAGCTGCTTATTCTGGCAATTTATGTTTACTCAATAAGTTTTTCAGTTTCCTCAGCTCTGCGAACATAGTTGAAATATCTGAGATGATGAGCTTGCTCACCCTTATTTAAGTCTATGAAATGCAAAAAATTCGATTTGCCAAGCTCATTCATGATCTCCCAGTCGTTGTCTTTGGGAATAACGATTTCAAACAAGTCTACGTCTTAAGACCTATATAAGTTAAGTTAAAATTAGATTAAGGAAAGCGAGATAGTGGATGGTATGCACTCAATAGGAGTGAATATCTTTCACATTCTGAGCTAATAATTAAGTTAAGTACCTTAAAAGTCCCATATTATTTGAACAATTTTTAAAATAAGATATATAACAAGTTACTGAGTCTTATAAATACTAATCAATATCATATACCATAGAATTAGAAATAACTTTGGATTTAATTATATTCTTAACAAAAGAATATTAAACTAAATTAGAGTTATAAAAGTTTTCAATTATAAATGAAATTATCTAATTTGAGATTTGAGATTAGATGCAATATTTAAATAATTAGTTAATTTAAATATATTTTTAATTTCAGCAATATTGAAAACCATAATTTAAAATCAATAGTTTAATCATCATTCACTTTTATAGTCACGTCATTAATCAAAGAGATAAAGAAATTTATAAGTTAAACTTTATAATGTATTAACTTTTTATATAAATCAGATTTCAAATGATAATAGCAGAAAAACAGTGAATATTACTATTATCTATCTTCCTTCTGGAACTATTTTTACTTAGATATTTATGAGATCTTTTGTTATTACTCTAAAAATCAGTGCTATTATTGGTGTTTAATAAGTCAGTCTAACTTTATTCCAAAAGCTTGTAAAATTATTCATTAGAAGCATTGTCTTATTAATTGGTGCTCTTTTTACTCTAGCTTTTATTTAATTTGTGTTTTTGTTTATTCTTTTGGAGTTTCTTGAGTCTTTGTAGTTAATTCTATATTTTAGGGTCCTGATTACTAGAGTATTTATTATTTTAATTATCTCGTTTATTTATAAGTTCCAAGAGCAATTCATCTTTAAATTTGAAGGAGATACTGCTTTGAATTTGACTCACATCTTCAATCAATATCTACTTTATTTAGCTTTAATTTAAACTTTAACTCATTTGCCTTTCATTTCTTGTTTAGCTCTCTTTTTTAAGTAATTACAAACTTGCATTTTATTGCTTCAAGAGATTCTTAACATTTTGATTTACTAGACTGGAACTATTCAAAAGCTTAGAGTGGTATCTGTCTGTTAGATAGGCATCTTTGATGTTTAAGAGAGATTTTTCGGAGTTGAGGAAGTTTCTATTTTCATCCAGATTCAGATAATCTCGTGTTCTTTGAATTAGAGATTTTATTTTATTATCTTTATGTGGCAAAAGCGATTTATCTGGCTGAAGTCTGGGAGATGATTGAAAATAATAAAAAATACATTGTGAATGATTTCTATGTCTTACTCATTTCAATGCCCCTTTTATTTACAAGTATGGGCAGCTGTAGTATGTTAGATTTCTCTTCTATAAACTTGGCATAGCGTTCAGGCTTTACAAATTAAGTTTTACTTGGACTATTATTGCGAGTTTATGCTTAAGTCTTAGCTTTGGCCTGCTTCCTAACTTTCCTATCCTGAACCTTAACTTAACTTGAGAAACTTTCATTTAACTGATTGATATACTCCAAGTTATCGTTGATTTCTTGGAGGTCTACGTGCATACTTCCATTTAATCTGTTATCAAACTCTGAGAGAGATTTTCGCATTAATTCTTACAAAGATTTATCACTGTGTTTCTTAAGTGTTATCATTTTGTCAGGAGGACTTCTTAGATATTAGTTATTCTTCTATGATATGTTATTGTTAGAAAATAATGTTATAATTCTAAAGGAAAAATAAAGATACTCAATTTTTGATAGATTTTATTGCAAAAAATTAGACGTATATTTTATATTCTTTAATTATATCTCTCTCATGAATTTTTTTTATAAAGTTATATTTCCCAAATCAATGAATAACATTCAATACTAATTGAAAGTCTAACTCGTCTCCCCTAACTATCTTCCTACTCCTAGTAATTCGATTAAGTGACAAGCAGACTCTTTTAATGATTAAATGTGGGAGATTTCAAATTATGATCACTTTGATACTACTCAGTGCGTTCATCAATCATAGACTTAATTTTCTACTGAATTATATGTATGGCAGGTATAGACTTAGAGACACTTCCCCTTCTTTAAAATTTTTAAACTTATGTGTTATTAGTTGTAGCACCCTGGTTACTGTCTTAGTTTTGGTTCTATAATACTGAATTGTTTGGTTTAAATCTGTAGGTTCCCATTTGTTTGTAGTTTTTAGTACGCTGTTTTTTAGATTGAAAACTGGCTGCTAACTTTTTTCAATTTATAATCTCTTATAAAGCTATGCAGATATCTTTATTAGATGATCAGAAAATATAACTACTCCTTTAAAAATTAAAATTCAATAATTTTTTGATATTAGATAAAACAAAGAATAGAGTGCTTTTACTATTTTAATTGATTCAACATACTTAGTAATATTTAAAAATTTAATAAATTTTTATGTTAATCAACTTAGCTTAAATAAATTAAAATAAAAAAGAGGAAATACTTTATATCAATTGCAAGATATCTATTTTCACTTATAAAATGACTTAATATTATAAATTTATAAGGCCCAATATATAAAAGTATATTGATCCATAATCTATAATAAAATCTTAATTAATTCTTATTTTAATATGAAAAATATTATTTAAATCTTTTAGATTTTTGAATGTTCAATAAGTGGACCCATCATTAAATTTTAATAAGGAAATTTCTGTAATTTCTCCTCAATCTCAATCTTTTTATCGACATACTCATTGAATTGTTTGATTTCAGAAGCAAATGGTGAAAAAATAACTGATGCAATTTGTGACCATGGATTTTTAAAGTTTGATGTTCTTCTTTAACTAAAATCTAAACTTTCCTATATTGATTCATCATTTAATACATAAAATATATTTGGTAATTTTCTATAGTTTGATTACTAATCCTATTATATAAATGAGTTATCATGATTAAGATTATGGTTTGAGTTTTAATGATTAAAGTTGTTAAGTTAATTAAAATGATAACTACCAGTTTTCTTATTTATTTTAATGAGATCTTAAAGAGGGTCTTCAAACTCATTCACGTGATCAAAGTTTATTAAGGGAATTCCAAATACAGGTTTCTTCAAAATTTATCAAATTAATATTCATAATATGTAATGTGAATACTTAATATGAGATTTTGAAGTAATTTATTTAACTTATATATATATATATTATATATATATATATATTATATATATATAATATATATACTTATATAATATATATATTACGAAATTTTGATGTCTTTGGAACTATTATCAGTGGGGGAATCATCTTCTAAGTTATTGGCTTTCTGTGGACTTATATTTAAAATAGATTGTCTTCCATCTGTAGTTTGATGTCTCAACAATGCAGGAGAATTCTGCAGTTTTTATACATTTTAAGAGTTCTTGTTTGTCACGGACACCTGTTTATTTTATGGTAGGGCGTTTAGATTCAAACCGTTTTATAAACCTGGATTGTTTCTTTGCTACTTCCTGAATGCTGGAGATCTGGGTTATGGGGAGTTATGCCCCTTAAATAATATTAAAGTAAAAGAAATGTTTGTTACAAATTAGAAATATAAAATGATGGAGTTATGTTAACTTTGACTTTGAACGTTTGAAAAATTGAGATTATTATGTTGTTGCTATAACTGTAGATGTGAAAGTTTATCACCTCTTATCATACTAGTTCTAGGTATATTATTATTATGAAGTCGTCTGCTTGGACTATGCAGATTTGATGTATTCAACTTACTTGGTCTGGGCAAAGTTTTGATGTTATTTTTATCGTTTATATTTATTGAATTTATATTTATTGTTGGAGGTAATTCATTCTAAGTTTAGTCAGGGCTTAAGTTTTTTCCTGTTCCACTCATTTTTAGTATTAAAAAGGTTTTATTTTTTTACTAAGGAATATTAAAGAAAAATGATTTTATAGATTTATTCAAGTTTTATTTTTTAATATTTTAATTGAGAAAAATAGGTTAAATTAAGCAAAGATAAAAAGGTTAATGTTTTTTCAATGAAAATAAAGAAATTAAGTTCTTGTTTAAATAAATGATTTATATAATAACTATAGTTATCAGAATTGCACCTACCCAAAGATCTCTTCCTTACTATACAAGTCCTAATACCCCTCTTCGATTTATAATTTTCTTGGTGAAACTTTCTCTGTCTTTTTACTTTTAATTACCTTGATTGAACTCTTTTTTATTTTCTTTTTAGTTTTTTCTTATGACACCTAGACGTTGGTATTATCTATTTGTGCAGCAGCTGTTACTTGAGTATTTGGGTCGTTGGTCATCTTGATTATTAGCTAATCATCGTGCTGTTCAATATCTTATTCATAATCCTCGTCATCTTATTGGTCAACTCTATTATAACTTTCTACATTTTAACTCTCATTTAGTTTTTAAGGCGAGGGATTACTAGAAGTCTACTTTGTTATGAAGTTATAGTTGGCTTCTTGAATTATTTTAATATCACTACTGTTTTGAAATAATTATTGGTTCTATTCATCTAGTGAATTCCAGTTTACAAAATCTTATGCTTGGTCTACTAGTTTTTATTAATTGTCATAGTCTACCTTGTCATTAACAGTTTTAGACTCAATTTGATTAATGGAATCGTTGATTCATATAAGAAATTAAGAACAGGGAAAAATTACATAATATTTTTCTTAAATTTATAAATTTATATATGTTGATTTGCTTTTAAGAATGATACCTTTGATTGGTTTACTTTGGCTTCTTTGATTTGAAAGTCTTAACATTTTCAATCGATATTTTCATTTCTTCTAAACTTGGCTTCATCGGCATCTGTTATGGACTATTTTCTTTTATAGTTTATGATTTCTTACTATCCGAGTTGGTCTTAGGACTTATTTCCTTTTTTGTTTAATTCTAGAAATTCTTAGGGGATATATTCTAGTAGAACTTACTCTTACTCTTATTCTTTGAACTATTATTGTCTTTTGGTGATATGAAATTAGGTTCATGTCCTTGATTTTAATTGAACTAAATCTTTATCTCATCAATGTTGTTACTTTATTAGATAAGTTGATTTTCTGTATCTATAAAATTTGAGTCAAGACCTTTGCTTGAAGTATTTTTCGGCTTGGTGGACCCTACATCCCCTAATAGTTCTTCCTACTCATCCTCTTATAAATTAGTTAAACCATATCTTAAATATTTCTACTCATAATATATAGCTGGGTTTTGAGCATTGAAAAAATTGAAATGTCTAAATTCTGATTTGATACTCGGAGACTCTTGAACAATTGGACTTTCATGTATATTTTAATCCAATAACATATCACCGTTGTTTTAAAATGAGTTGATGTCGCTTGATTTTATTTTCAATGTGGTGGATCTCACTAAACCCTTTTATTTTATAAGCTTGTTAATTTACTATAATTGCTCATTCTCTACAATTTAACCCTCAATTGATGTCAGTCTTCGTAAATTCGTCACATTGTTTATGTTATTATAGATCATTTTTGGATTTGGAGATGGATCTTAAATGTGTGTGTCTTCAATAGGTGAAGAATTTTCTGCACTAGCCTTTGAATGGACAGACTAGTTGTCCTTCGGTTGTGGCACTTGAAGTGTGGTGCTATTATTTTAGTGAGTTAGAGGAGGTTAATTCTTGATTTGATCATTTGTTAGAGTTGGTGATTTTGTGGATGATTAAATTTTTATGAGTTCAGGCTTCCTGGATTTCTAACTGCTTTATTAGGCTGCTTAAACATTTTTTGTGCTTATTTACTTCGCTCCGTTAGGTCCTGACTTCTAAGTTATATTACTTGTATTTAAGACATTTGTGCCTCCACCAAGTACATTCGTTCTTTTTAAGTTTTACATGTATCTAGGAACACTCTTCTTAGACTAATTCTTCTTCAATCGATGATATACCTAGAGTGACTTTACTAAAAATGTTCTGTATGCATTTTACTTTTTCTCTTAAATTGACTAAGTGGTCTTGAGTCTCCAATCAACAATTATTTTCTTTACAGTACCTTCATAAATCCTTTCTCTGATATCATTGAATAATTAAAGGCTTGTGTTAACTTTCTGACTCATATAAAACACCAGATTCTTTCTGATTTTGAAGCCTCTGTATAAACCTTAAATCTTTGTTGCACATTATTGCTAGTATTGTCTCTATTGTTTTCTCTTAATATATTCCTTTATCTTTCTTTGTATAAAAACAATACGACGCATGAATAACCTTCGTTAAATTTCATAAAGTTTCTTGGCTTTGAACATTCTCCAGCCTCCCTAAATTTTTAGCACAGCAGTGATTACTTTTTAATTAATTTACAGTTAATTCAACTTCATATTTAAGTCTGGTAAGGACATGTTTAATAGTTTAGATTAGCTTGGCACATTTTTTATGTTTGGCAATTACTAAAATTGCATGACTAATTGGATTTTATCCTAGTTAAGTTTAAATTGAGATTTTTGCCTCTCTAGTAAATCCTTCAATCGCTGTTTTATACATCGAATTTCTACTTGTCATATTCAGCTTTGAGCATAGTATTTTCTTAAAACATTCCACCGATCCTGTAACTCTCTGAAAATTGTGAGTTTAAGCCTTTCCATAGTGGAGAACCCATAAAATTATTTACTATGTTTTTGTTTTCATAATTACCTGTCTCTTTCAATAGAGTGGTATCTAACTATAATCCCTTAACTTTAGTACTTTTATTTTGTTGAGCTATTTGCAAAATTTAAGAATCCAAAACTTGGCTTTATTGCATATTTTTCTATATTTTAGGTAAAAGTAGTGACTTTTAGATTCTCTACAATGATTAAGTTAGCCCATTCTATTTCTTATTATGATTAATTTGATATTCAGTTTGAAATTGCACTTTGCTTTCTAGTAACGAAGTTTACTATAAATTCAAGTTTCTTGATGTTTGTGAGCCATGATTGAACTTCGAGAAGATTGTATGTGCAGGAGAAGTTTAAGATTTTTAAGATTTTTATATGATATTCAATGACGATGAGGTTGGGTCTGACGATAGGATAGTTGGGTAAAATCTTTTATAGTGAAATTCATGCTCTACGCTCTATCTCAAATTTTAAGTTTGAGTTTTTTGAATAAGATTTGTTGAAATAGACCTGCCAAGTTAAACTATACATCTTACAAATTCAAAATTGAGATTAAATCTCTATTACTATCAAATAGTGTAATCACATTAAAATGTGGCTTTAGTTTACTTATTCATGTCTGTATTGAGATATCTCTAAGTTTATGCTCCTTAAACATACTTCGGTTGATCAAGTTAGGATGTAGGTACAATTTATAATTAAGGCAAACTCAACATGTTCTATGTTTATCTTGGTAGATGACTTACTATAGAAAATTAATTAATTATTTTTGGAAGAGATGAACTGGAAAATATATCAATAAAAGTGTAATCTAAAAATAATTTTACATTGATTTTGGTTTTATTGGCTTGTAAGCAATTAAGAATGTGATGCTTTCATATTTTATTTATAAATATTAATTTACAGATCTTACTTATTTGGCTAATTTTTGATGTTTTTTAGGATATATTTTAGATTGAATAACATTCATATTTATTTCACTTATCCCTAAATAATTTACTTAAAATATCTGTATATAAAAGTTAATTAGTCAAAATTTAATATTTTATTATAAATTTTAATATATTTTGATATCATCTGGATAGATTTATGGATTGTAAACTATTGTGAGCATATTTTGAATGGTAATAAACAGTAAAATTCAAATTCAATTTTAATAAAATATTTAAACAAAACAGGGCAGATCCTCAAGCACAGCTTTTCCTTAATTTAACTAAATTCTTCTCAATCTAACAACTATAAAGACTTAAAACTATAAATGAAAAGCAATAACTAGCAGTTAATCAATCAGTAGCAGATTTAGCAGTAACAGCAAAAGATAATTGAACTGCAGCCTCAAAAATAGCGAAAATAAAAGGGTTTAAAAGTTCAAGATCAACAACAGTATGATGTTATTTCACAATAATAAACTCTTACACAGCATCCTAAACAGGGCAGCAATCAAATTAATGCAAACGAAAATCATGGAATAAATACTCAAAATCATCAATAAAGGATTCAAATGAATGATAATAAAGAGAATAAGTTGACTAGCAATGGTTTAATGGGAAATAAAATTATCCCAAGAACACAATTAACACAAATTAATGAAGCAAAAACATAAGGAGTCAGGAAGATAGTCATGCCAACTTCAAATTAACTAAAAGTTTTTTATTCTATATGAATATTCTGTAATTTTATATTTGATAAATGAGAAGCTGCTATAAGAAGAGGCTAAGCTCTCTCCAAGAGCTACTAATAGACTTTAACAACTTAACATACAATAAAACCAACAAATTAATGCTCCAAGCACCAAATAAAATCAAGTAATTAACCAGAAATATTACTACAAACCCACCTCTGCCGGCAATAAAATTGAACATAATCATGAGTATAACTCTCCTGGTAATGGCTAGTAACTGAGTAATAACAGCAATGAACTACTATTAAAAGATTAAATAGTGAAAGTGATAGAGAAATACATTATACCTCCTAGTGAAGAAGATGATGATGATTCTAATAGTGGCTATGGTAATGAGATTGATAGAAGTAAGATTAAAATTGGGTAGAGAGTATATTTTAGAGGGAAATTCCTGGGAAAAGTAAGCTTTTTCATTGATTATTTATTAATTTTTATAGGGTGGTTTCGCTAGATGCTATGAGTTTTAAATGTATAAATGTTAATCTTTTATTAAAATAAACTTTAAAAAACATATATACAAACAACAGTATTTTTAATATTTATTATCAACTGATGAAATCCAGAGATTAATGCGATTTGGAACAACTATTTAAAACTCCTGCACTTTTGATTTGAGCACTTTGACTTCAACATCAGCTAAATAATTAAATATATAAGTTATAAATTTACCAATAATTTATTGATTAAATATATATTTTTTAGCATACGACCACCCACAAACACAAAACATCTTCTACGAGTTATACATCTAAGACTACAACAATGACTTGATTGACGTGCCAGTTTTAATCAGAAACTTCCAAGACAGCCAGGGTTCAAGACCTAATGATGAATCTGTCACTGATCAAAACTAATTTTATCATTAGAATCATAATAAATTAACTTCGTAGTGATATATTATTTATTATGAAAACAAATGGAGACTAGTGCGTAGATTCTTCTTGTTTGATACAAAGAGTGGAATTGAAGGCACAGACGGCTATAAAAATGGTTAAATCTCAACTGTGGTTAGATACCCACAAGACATCAAACTCAGGATAAAACTTGATATTAATAACGATGAGATGATCTTGAACCCACTCCTCATTATTACCTACAGGGAGAGATCCTCAATAATATTTATTTTAATATAAGTCTTGGGGTGTGGGGTTTACAAAATAAATTTATTTAATCCAGAACTGGTGTTGCAACTAACTCACTTGCGAGTGTATCTTTTACAGCTGAGTATGCAATGGACACATCAAATTTCTGGAAAACAGTGAGTGGCCTCTTTATTGGATGCATGGCCCTCTTTGGAATTATGGTAATTGTCCAAGTATGCATATGGCAATTAAAATCCCCCATAATAATTGTCATTATTCATTGAATTATGAGCTCGGATAAATAATTTATCTATAATAATAAAGTTATGTTTATAAGATCAATTATAAATTTAGGTTTTATTTTAATCATGTTTAGATATTATGAAACAAGTATTCACTAAAATAAAAATATCAATAATTTCTAGAATTTTACAGGATTATAATGTAACCCAACTTTATCCGATGATAAATCAGCTAAGTGCAAATACGCAATTGTGAAGATTTTCTTAACAGGAATAGATGTTTTTTCAAACCTTATATTTTGGTTTATGGTACTTGTGGCTGGCTATTGGTTTGTATTTTTCAAATTACAAGAAAGAGTTTATGTGCTACTACCATAAATTAGCAAGAGCAATGACGATAACTACACACCATTCAATGCTCTTTTTGGAGCAGTCTAAAATCATCCCAAAATAAATGTATATTTTGATAATTTGACTTAAAATAATAATTTTCTCACTCTATTTATAAATTAATTGTAATTACAAATAAAATGCAAAAAAGTTATGAAATTAGTATTATTATTTGATATTTGCAATTTAAGTGCTCGCTACTAAACTCCTAACTATCCTCTATAAGATAGTATTTGAGTAGTGCAGTTTTGACATCTTTTTAGTTGACTGGGAGAAGCCAAAGCGTAGAAAGGGCTATAAAAACGATGACCAGATTGGAGTTAATGCTTGGAGATAACTCTTCTTGTTAAATGAATTCAACGAACTTTAATTTAATAAGATGATATCAGTTGAGTTTACATTGCTGTGCTATGCCTTCTTCATGGAGGGTGTAGGCTGGAGATTCCTTTCGACTCATGATCCTGAACTATCATAAATGTTCTACAATTTTATTTTCCTCGTGTTTTAGAATTCATGAATAAATAAACTTAGAAACACAAAAGCTAATTCCCCAGAGAACTATGTATTGAATTTCTTTGTCACCGCAATTGTTATGTATGCGATAGGTATCATCCAATATATACTTAGGTATTTGATTAAATTCAGAGTCCCACTACCAACTGAAGAATTTACTGATCTCTGTGCTATGAGCAACATCTCTGTACTCATGTTCGATAATTAATTCCATGGATACTATATTCATAATGATTTTAAAAGTCTTATTAAAAACTTTTACTATATTAAGTTTTAATATTAATTCACGGAAGATCTCCTTACGGTCAGGCTGAAGTTTCTTCAGAAGTTTTACGCCGAGCCCTAGAATATGAAACTACTGGAAAAGCCTAACTCCGTGGCCTAACCCCAGAACACCCCAACCTACAAACCTACGAGATCTACATGCCATAAAAAATGCTAATTTACTACAAAGATCTATATTACAAGGAAATCAACCAAGAAATCCTCAATATTACAAATACTAAGACCAATAGATTCAACAGTGTGCAAACTATTATGACTAGAGAGAAAGCTGTACCAATGGGAATAAATATTGAAAGACTTGAAGACCCTGGGATGTTTATGAATAGATTGATGCAAACTTATATTGAGAAAGTCAGAGTTGAGCCGAAAGAATATTGCCTATAAATAATTAAGTTTTATACTATACATTATTATAAATTTATATGCTTTTTATGACAATACATCAGGGATAGAGGGGCATTTAGCAGATATCTAGGTTTGATGCCAAATATGGATTAAATTGATGTACCTATTATGTTCAAAGATGGTTGGATGGGTTTCTCCAGTTATCTTAATTATAAACTAAAACTTGTATTTTTATTAATCCTAAGTATCATTGATAAGTGATATTTCTTTCATATATGTTGATTTAAAATCTATTACAAGGATTAGATTTTGACTTCTTAATGTTGGATGTATTAGTTGTAAGCTTCATAGATATAGCTGGTTAAGGCAATGCTAATTTATAAAATTTTAAATACTAAAAATTAATATAGTGATTTATGATAAACTACTTTTAATTAAATTTGGAATCGAGATTAATGCTTGGAGTTTTGGTTGCTTATATTCTTGACTAAATTTTGATATTCTTGAGGACACATTAAATACACATATCTCTAATAACAATTATATATATTTTTTATTTTAATCGTAAAATTAGATTTTATATATTAACTTTGATGCTTTAAATTTTTAAGCTATAAGCTTGACCAAATCTTTTATCATTTCTGCTCAATTTTTATATATTATAGCTTTTATAAAGTTAACATTGAATTGGGATATATAGATAAACAAATATTGAAAATTAAACTACTAAGCTAATTAATAAATTTCAAGCTTCAAAAAAATAAAAGATTTGCTTTTAATTACGGCAGAAGAAATGTTGCCAAACATACCTTAGCTGATGAAAGATTCCTGATATGAGTAATTCACAATAGATAAAAAAAGTATATTAATAGTTTTATGTTATGTTGGTAATTATATGATAAAAAATTTTCTTTCCAAAATTCTACTTTATTTCTTTTTGTACTTAGGTATTTTTTGTGATTAATATAAATAAGCTGACTTATTATAATAATTATATTATTATTGACTCAATAAAAGAAAATGTATTGCCTAGTATTTAACTGGTTGAATTTAAATTTACTCATTTGTAATGATTATTATCGCAATACTTTGAATTCGATGATGTGAGAAGAATCCATCAGCCATACACTGATGCTTTTCACAGAAGTAAAAAGCATAATCCTTCTATATTTCTATGATTATTAACTAATTCCTGTAGTGCCCGTATGGAAAGCCCCAGTCTACAATTCACCCAAGCAAAATTGGAAGAGAGGACTTTATGCTATATCAACTGGCACTTTTATTGTATGTAATCACAGATCATTTAATTAGGCAATCATTAATTTTGCCTCAAGCTATGAAACTTAATTAGCTTAATGAAGAAGAATGTGATCTAATTATTGTGTATAGATGGAACCTTTAAATCATTTCAGAAGCAATATGCATATTTTGAGTCAGTTTTATGAGAACCCAAAGACAAGATCTGAGTACAACATTTTCTTTAAAGAAGTATTCAGACTACCTGAGTTCTGGCCAGAGCTCGCTAAAAAGTAAGTTAGCAATTGATTCATCATTCACTAGAGAATCACATCTCACTATAATCATTCAGCAATTAAGTTTATATTAATCAATTACAAAATAGAGTGACTTTCGGTCTGATTACAGGAGGTGGAGATGCTGCAGTTAAACTTGCAGCTTGGCAATGGATCTATGGTGGTACTTATTCACCTCAAGATTTTGCTGACTCAAACTCATTCAAGCATTTGACATGCGCTATTATGGCCTTCGCTCCAACTTGCTGGACTGGTATTCCATTTGAAAACGCAAGAAGAGCTTACTATGCAGACAAAACATGGCCACTAGAATTGAGAAGAGGTTATACTTCACCAATGAATGCACTTTTAAGAATTCCTTTCGAAGAGAGTCCTCTCTACTTATTCAAAGGAGGTTTCCCTATTTGGACGAGCGCCTTCGTTTTCTGGACCACATATACTACATTCTACTCTTTTATTAAGAATAAATACTTCTTCCTCTGGACATATAATGATTTCAACTACGACTTCATTAAGGCAGGAAACCTCGGTTTCTCATTCGGTCTTGCCTCCTTCTTAGCCTATCCCTTCTATTTCACAAGAGAGATGGTTGATCTCTGGCCAAAGGAAAGAGGTGGACATTGCACCTGGAACAACTCATATCGTCAATGTGCCAAGTGGATGATTGAAAACATGGATATGCTGTACTTCAACTTCCTCACTGGTTACACTCGCTGGTTAAGACGCCATGGTTTTTATTTAAATACCGTTATATGCTATATTTTTGGTCTTTAGTATTTAATTGCTCTCTGGATGGCAGACACTCTAGGTATGTTCAGCAACTGTAATGAAGCCTGGGCTTCAATTGAGTACCAATCACCAATCTCTTCAGAGTCCGTGTGAAACTGCAGACACTTAGTTGTTACTCAAGCAATATAAACAGATAATAGAAAGCTTATAAGACAATTTTGCAATGAAGGCAAAAGTTGCAAGATTTAGCTCTTAAGTTTTCGCATATTTAATCTTTATTCATAAAATATCAATATTCACTTCTTGCTAGTAATTTATAGTAGAGAGATTTGTTTTTACATTAATAGAAGGAAACTGTTTTAGAATAAGAGAATAAAATAAGTTAAATTAAAAGCATTAATTTAGCTTTGCAAGATTTTAATTTCAGCTTCACTATTACCAATTTAAATTAAATTAATTCTAGCAGGTTTCATATACCACAAATACACAACCTGAAGATATTGTTGATCTTAAAACACACACTTTAAATCCACGCCAGAAAGCTCTGACACCTCCTTCATCTTAATAAATATGCTTTGCACACCTTATTATCCCCCCGTCACGGATGAAACTATTGTAGTTGCTATATTGTACATGTCTCGATACTTATAATTTGGTCTTGACACAATCCTATATAGGGCAATTAAAATAAAGAAAAAATATCAAAAGATGAAAATGTCTGATTAATTTATGAAAAATCGTTTCATGTTTATAAGTTAAACTCTTTTTAGCTTTTATTTCCCCCCTGTTCAAAGCTTATGATTAAAGTAAACAGACTAATATGAAAAATAAGTTTGACATATATTCACAAAGTCAATCTTAACTTCGACTCTTACCTAAGGAAAGGCAGGTATCCAACACACAGCACCAGCTGCCAAACCAGCCAGAAACTTTCCAAACAAATTCAAATCAGCTGATGACTTCAAATTCTGCATTTTGGAAATGGTCTCCTTTGAATAATAGTAAACTCCAAAAGAAGTAGCACATAATGGCACTTATCTCGAAATATTGCACAGCAGACCTCTGTAAAGGCCTTTAACACCGCTTTCTTTGACAATTTTATGGACACAATCAATAGGTCCCTTATAATATGCTTCTAATTTAGATTTTCTCTGAGACTATAGCCTAATCTTCACTAAGTCTATAGGTGTCGAGAAAAAGGAGTCTATAAAACCTGCAAATGCTCCACAAATCACTATTTTCCTAAAATTATCGGAATATTAATGTGACATTATACTCGAAGCATTATTGATATTTTTCCCTTCTCTTATTTCATTGTTTATTTAAGTATTTGCACTTTTGCTGTCTTAATGACCTTCTAATGCCATTAATTGTTCAGCTTTGACAGGTTTTATATCTAGTATTTTAGCCTAAATTGAAAAGTGTTATTTCCTAAGTTTAATTAATAAATTAAACTTTAGCATTAGTCAGAGTAATTAAAATTGCTTTAATTTCAGCAACATATTATTCCTACTCCTAAAGGATATACAATTCTAAAATATGATTTTCATGACTTACCTTAGATAGTGGATTTTGATTCCCATGCAGAAACAAAGAATCAATTTAGTCTAAACTTCTTCTGCAAAATTCAAATGAGCCGAAACATATTGCATTTGAAAATGGGGTATTGAATAAAGGAGGACCCATTCCCTTGTAAAAACCTCTAATCTATATATGAAATTAAATAACTTCATTCTTAAATGATATTGTTGTAATAAATGTGATTCAAAATTGCTTAATTTTTACTTACTCCTTCGTTTTTAA
Organism: Oxytricha trifallax; assembly: GCA_000711775.1. Lineage (NCBI taxonomy): Eukaryota > Ciliophora > Spirotrichea > Sporadotrichida > Oxytrichidae > Oxytricha > Oxytricha trifallax. Next base: position 17,534 of record ARYC01008119.1, read on the forward strand.
GAGTCTATTTGAAAATTCTTAGGAAACCTGTCTTCTAATTTTGCTATTTTACAATCAATTCCTTTGGGGACAAATTTAATTTATAATAATTTTTTGATTAAAATATTTAATATAAATTAAAGACAGGTAATTATTTAATGATTAGAGATTTTTTGTTCCATAATTTGTAGAATTATTTTCTATTTGACTGATAAAATTCTGATGTCTTTCTTGAATATTAATTGTGGTTTTTCCATATTCAATCATAGACCTCTAACCAAAATTTTTATTTCCTAATTATTTTGTATTAGTAAAGTCTTCTGTCTAGATTCTTGTCTTCATCAAACTGTACATGTAATGTTAAGAATTTTGGCATGAAATATTTAAAAAATAAGATTAAATCCGGTTTATATGAATTTGAAATTATTGAAGTACTTACTCTAGAGGGTGACTAACCAACAAACTCGAAAGACCTGCTACAGAGCCACTTACTAAATCGATGACTTTAATTTATAAATTTAACCATGACTATTAGAAGTCAAATACAATTATTTAGTAATAGTAATGACTAATTTTTTATGTGATTGCAAAAGACTTATGTTTCAATATTCCCGAATTAATGATTGCTTGGCATCTGCCACTATTAATCTAGAAGGAGCTTATTTATTTTCGAAATTTTATTAATTTTATGATGTTTTAGGAAGTTATAATGAATTATATTTTCATATCAACCTATCATGAATTTTAATTATGTAATACTATGTTGCCATGAATAGAAGTAATAAAGTTCTATATTAATTTTAGAGTCGGTAGTTTTGATTTAGCAAAATTTAAAAGTAATATACTAGTATTTTTTTAAAACTTTATATTTACTAACGTTTAAATAATAGTCTATTCTTACTATAGTTACTATGCTACAATTATCATATAAATTAGTTTTTAAATATTCTGGAATATAGATTATTAGAAGTTTCTCATTCACTACTATGTTATACTTCTTATAGAGCTTTTTATTAATCAGATTATATTTCGATAAACATAATTGAAATTAAGACAAATATAATCTAAGTTAATATTCTATACAATTCAAGCTATTTAATTTTTCTGTTGACATTGAGGAGGCTGAGAACTTAAATCTTAACCTACATTTGATTCATTACTCATTCTTGCGCTGTTTAAGTTACCATTGGCGAAAATTGGAGCTAACTTTTCATAATACTCATCCACATCACTTTTCATAGTAATTATCAATCCACTCACATTCTATCTAAATATAATTATTTTTAAACAAAAGCGGGGAAAAAAATACAATTTTAAACATTTTCTCATTATTTAATATCTAAAGGCTATTAGATTTTCCATCAAAGACTGTTTAATGCGTTAGATTTCAAATTAGTTTTATTTAAAATTGTGAGAAGATTCTTCACTTTCTTGAGTCAAACGTTATAAATCTATCTCTAAGTCACGAAGTTCAACTCTAAGAGTGTCGATTTAAATAATAATTTACTTAATAGTTTAGATGTATGATTTGCTTTTGAATAGATTCAATTTCAAGTTCTTGGTTATTATACTTTTACTTCAGCAAATCACAATCTCTCCTTAACTTATCAGAAGCTTAAGAAAGAGGACCAGTGACTGCCATATTATTTTACATCAAGTGAGACTATTTCGAACCCAGATTACCGGATACTTATTGCTAGAATTACTTGAATTGATCTTGAATGTGCTTGACCTCATCTTATAGATTTCTCAGATCAATTTCATTCTAGACGAGTTCATCGTTGAGATGTGCTTTATCACGGTCATAAATATCTAATTTTTCTCTCCATCGCAATTTCAATTCATCAACTATTGGTCGCACATCGTTTTCCATTTAAGCAACTCCATCTAATCTACCATCTGGCAACATTTTAATGTGCAATCCTTTAGAGTACTTTCCTGGTGTAGAATTCATTAATTATGTATATCTTAAATACTCTAAAAGAATTTATTGCAAATATATGATTAGCAAGTTCAGTAGGCCTACCTTGTTCTTGCAGCTTCAGAATAATCAACGATTAATTTACTTATAGTGCAAGCTAAGCAATTTCTTTATCTGATTGAACAATTTAGGTCTCAATCATCTTATATTAGTCATTCAATTGATTAATCGACTGATCTAATGCCTAAATATCTTGCTTGTTCTATTATGTCTCGTTTGAGATGATATCAGCTTACTATCTAGTTATTGGTTGATTTCTTATGGTGTGCAAAAGTTAATCTTTTTCAAAGAGGTGCTGAGCTTGAATTGATTTCTCTTATTAAATTTGGTCCCTTAAAGCTTCAATTCTTGATTTACGCTGCTCTTTTTGCATAGATAAAAGTTATTAATCTTTTAAGGATTGTTCAGTTTGTTGAACTGAATCATCAGTAATAAATATCAAAACATGCTAACATCAATTAACTTATAAATTAATAAATCTTAAATCATTGATCTATAGGACCAATTTGTCAAGATTAGGTGTAGTTTGTTCTTTTTCTAAAATTTCTTATTTTACAATCTTAATCATATGTTCCTTCTATGAAATCAACTCCTTTTATTCATCTAACTTGTTATAAATCATTCCACAGACCTAGTCATAAATCTAATCAAAATCTATTTCCAGAGGTCTATGCAAATATTCCTAATATTCATGCATTAAGAGCTATATGACTGGTCTTATTTTCAATTTTATTTGATTGCTCAACTAAAAAGCGGATTAATGAGGGATTTAATAGCTTTGGTACATTTGTGATTCTCTTAAAAGTTCAAGAAAGACTTTAACAAATTAATCATAATAATTAAAATAATCAAGCCTTTTTCTCTTGGGTCAAAATAATTCTCCTCATCTTCATCCACTAGTTCTTCTACATAGTTTTTCATAATTTGATCTTTTCCTATGTTGCTTTCCCTATATCCTTTGGTCATATCCTTAAGTTAATCGTCTTGTGATGCAGCTCTTTAATGAGATTTTTTAGATGATTTTTAGTCTGCTACTGACTGCCTGTCCTCATCATCATCTTCCCTGATGAATGAGTCTGAGTCATTAATGACAACAGGTTGCTTCTCAATATAATAGATCTTTGTCACTAAGTACAACCAATAGAGTGCTCTCATTAGAAAAGCTATTGAGGTTTAAGCTCCAACAGCCTTAATAGCATCACTTCTTATTGTTCCTGGATAGTTTAGCAATTTGAAAAGACTTTGTATTTCAACCTCCTCGAATTTAGGAGATGTGGTGTAGTTTGGAGCAAAAACCTTAATCAAGTGAAATATAATGTACTAAGCTTACTGCCCATTGATAGTCTTTATATTCTTAAAAAGATCCTTGTTATCACTGAGGATAGTCACATTTCTTAAAAACTCTAGGATCTCCTTGAGATGTTTCTCAGGTTTGGAAAAATCAATGTCATTAAGTGTTTTATGCTTTATTATTGCATTTTATGAGAGACCTTACATTTAAGAACCTTCATCAATATTTTAGTAATTCTTTTGCATCTGATTTGCTTTACTTAACAAATTATGTTATCCAAGACCTGGTACCATCGAGACTTTAGTATGTGATTAACTTCTTGCCGACTGATTTCCAGAAAAGCCAATTGATTGTTAGGAGCTTTGAAGTAAACTGGCTGGCACTTGCCTTGAAATTGTCTATCTTCCTCTGCTTAGTTAATTTTAGTTCAAAATGCTACCTTGAATTGAGGATCTCATCTAGCCTCCCGCCAAGTTTGATAATCTGTTATCTATTGTAAATTAAACATGATTATATCTGATAAATTACCTTGCTGCTGCATCGTAGGTTGAAACACAAACTAGAAATTTTATTGTTAATTCTATTATTATGGTCTTGCAGTCATTCTACCAAGGGTTGAGTCTCTTTATTAATTTAAATTTTGTCCTGCTGCAGATTATCGCAATAATTGCTCTCTTCTCTTTTACATTTTGAATTTTATAAATTTAAATTTAACTTATTAATCAAAATAAGTTTATCTAAACTAAAAAAAGTGTAGATTATATCTGAAATTAGTATAATTAATTTGAATTCAAATTAAAAAGGGACAAAAATTTAAACACATTTTCCCGTACTTTAGTAACAATGAGAAACAAAACATTCCAAGGACTCACAGTAACATTATTTGTGAGTCTCTCACTTATTAATTATTCCTATCAATAAGTATCAACACTAAGTGTGTCAGCTAGATGCTCGGCTACCCAGTATTATGATTCCACCACACTTGAGTGTTTAAATTGTCCAGAAAATCTGCAACCTACTAAGAACAGTAAGATTATTATAATTTTAAATATTGTTCAAATTTAGAAAGCGGATGCGAATGCAAGGTTGGATTTTATGAGGACTAAACAACACTTGACGATTATTTCCCTACTTGCATGCCATGCTCACCTGTAAGTATATTTATTTTAAATGTATAAAATTAAACATTCTTGTGATTTAGAATATGGGAGCTACCTAGGATAAGAGCAGATGTTTAGGTTGTACAGGAAATGCAACATTTGACAATAGCTATTAAGACTGCATTTGCCCTCTTAATCAAAGAGTAGTTGAGAAGGATGCACTGAACAATTTCTTACCCGCAAAGGATTGTGCTCCGTGCAACACAACCACATATTCTGGTCCAAATAACAGGCCTATCTATACTTGCGATGTTTGTGGGAACGAGGGCGAGCTTTATACACCTACTACTATTCCATGGTCTTGTGCCTGTTTGACCGCTAACTACACTAGCTCATTTGGAATGTGTCTCTTGAATACAGATGTTACAGCTGTGAGAAGTGCTTATCCTCTAGAAAATGCAAGAACTATAAATTATGATTATGTCGAGACAAGTAGTGGAAGTTTAGGTCAAGTAACAGTTGTAATATCAGATACCTATAATTACCTGTATTACGATGCTGCTGTAGGTTGCTAAGAATTCGGAAATCCAAAGAAATGCCAAGTTCTTGCAAATCTATGTGTTCTGTAACTTTACAACGAGAGAACTATTGTTTGTTCATTATTTTAGAACATTGTCAGTACCTAATCAGCTACTATAGCAAATAGTTTTTACAATGATAATGGATGGAAAGTTGGACTTCCTTGGCTATATTAAATGTTCAAAATATTATTTTTTTCTTTAAATTAAATTTTTATTTTCAAGTTTACTTGAGAAATGCTAATGAAGTTCTAACTTAACCAAAGAGAATAAAATTTAGAGTAAGTTTTGGTTATGAAAATACAAAGATAGGCATAATCAATAAGTTAACTTATAAGCTTGGGAAATTTTCAATGGAAGGAGATTTCTTAGGGTTTGAAACTGTCTAAGGATAACTTTAAATATGTGAAACTTCAACTGATCAAAAATATTAACTTTGTTTAAGTAAATATTTGAAATTTATTAATGCTATGAGTTTGTGAGTTAAGAGAGTAAATAAACATTAGCAGCTAAAATTATAGACAAGTAAACTTTGTAGAAGCTAAGGAAAAAGTAAAAGATTCAGTCCGAAATATAGCTCCATAGATAATTGATTCACCCTAACATAGTTAAGTTTGAGCATTTTTTCGAAGACGAAGAGAATGTTTATATGCTACTCGAACTTTGTGAAAATTAAACTTTGGCCGACTTAATGAGAAAAAGATGGTTTTTATCTGAATTTGAAGTCAGATATTACTTGAAATAGTTGATATGCGGTCTTAATTATATGCATAGCTCTCCATTCAATGTTTTACATAGAGATTTAAAGCTCGGAAATTTATTTTTAGATAAAAATATGCAGTTAAAAATTGGAGATTTTGGTCTTGCTACAAAACTTAAAGGAGAAATAGATCTGAGATCTTCCATTTGTGGCACCCCCAATTATAATAGTTTAATATTTTATAAATATTAGTTATGTTGTTATGTATGGCCCCTGAAATTTTATAAGCAGCCTAAGAACTATAGAGTAATGGAGGAAATCAAATGTGCGCTTATTCTTTTGCGGCCGATGTTTGGGCTGTCGGCGTAATCATGTATACTTTAGTGATTGGTAGACCTCCCTTCGAAACTCCAGCAGTTGAAGATACTTACAAAAAAATTAAGAATGTTAATTATACCTTCCCTACAGAGTCTACTAGGAAAAAGCAAGGTCTACCTCCTTTATCATATGAGTACATGGAATTAATTACTCTGATCTTACAGAGGGATCCAAAGATGAGGCCTTCATTAGATTAAATTATACAACATTAATTCTTCCAATGTTAGCCTTTAATGCCTTTAGAATTACCAATTTATTCATTAAGTTCTCCATTATCCCAAGACTTTATCGAACATTTTAAAATAAAAAATCCTGGATAAAAAGACTTTTAACCACTTAGTCAATCTCAAACTATCAACCAACACTAACAGATACCAGACATGAAAAAGAATCTTGAGTTTTTAGAGGAGAATCTTGAACTCAAAAGACTGGAGTTAGAAATATTAGAGAATTTAGTAGTGGTATAGAGATGGGCAGACTATACATAGAAATATGGTATGGGCTATAAGCTATCAAATAATACATACTCTGTACTTTTTAATGATTCGACAAGTGTACAGTAAACTGAATAATTAGAGAAATAAGGTTTGTTTACCTATATTCCTGGTAATACAGTAGATCGCTTAAGAGATATCGTTACTTACAATCCCATGAATATACCAAAGACAATCGAAAAAAAGTATACGCTTCTAAATTAATTTAAGCAATATATTCAGAACATGGAATTGGAAAATAACCTAGTCCCTTAATACTTAGAGACCAGACTAATTGAATTTGAATCAAATTATTCGATCTTTGTAAAACAGTGCATGTAGAACGAAAAATGTGTGCTCTTTATAATGTCGAATGATCAAATTTAAGCGCATTATAATGATAACTCAGTAATGATTTTAGATAGACCCAGAAAATGTGGGATATTTTTCAGCCCTAAATAACCTAAGATCCCTTATACGTTTTCTTTGATAAATTGTTAAAATATCAAAGACTTTAATTCTTCTGCAGCAAAGAGATTTGATATGATTCAGGCGCTTCTCAAAGCGTAGACTAGAGTTACACCCAAGTAAAACTATCAAAATTCAAAGCAAAGACCTTAATTAATGGCAGGTTAAGTGAAATCATAAAATATCTTTAGTTGTTAATATAAAGTTCCAGGGACAACAAAAAATAATGTCATTTCTATTGATAATATAAGCAGTAATATGAGACATAATATAACGAATTCCTAATTGTAATAGCAAGACAAAGAAAATGATTTAGAGGAGGCATAAAAGCAGATTGCTTAGAAACTAAATCATAAACAAAAAGATAATTTACGTGAATCAGTTAAGGGTCTTACGGGACAATAAAATGATTTAGTAACAAGTCAATCTGAATAACCTAGTAATTTGAATTACTAGGTATTAAATCAATAATGCCTATCAATGAGAAATATAAATCAAAATTTAATGAACAATCAAAAAGGGAGCTAAAAGTTATCACTTTTCCAAAATAATGATTTAGAAAATGGAGAAAGGCATTTAATCATTGAAAGTTTGGGTAGATTCCTTTTTTTAAATATATTTTAGACTCTTTTGTATTTTTTATCAAAATATTAGAATAGCTATTTTTCTTTTAATAATTTTTTTTCATTTAATTTATCAATGAAAATATATTTAAATTTTAAAAGTTTATCTTATTCATTTATTAAATTTTTTAATTTCAAAACGAATATATATATTTATAAAAAGAATAAAATGATAATTCAAATTCTTTAAATACAATAATCTGTGTTATGAATATAATTTATTTTCTCTTTAAAAGTAAATTTAGTTTTTATAGTTTTTCTAATAACTTAACAAATTAAATCTGTAAATTTTGTCATAAATTATCTATTTATAAGGTAACCTTAAAAAGCTAAAAATTTATTAGTTCAGATATTCATGATAGATAAGTGAAAATTTAAAATAAATAACAAATTCAACAATCTAATCAATAAACAACGTAATTTTAGGCAATAAAATCAAAAACTGAATAAGTATTGTAAAATAATCAGGTTGAGAGAAGTAGAACAGAAATAGATAACTCCTAAATTGTTAATAAAGTGCCAAGAATGAACCTTAGAATGTGAGTCTGAAGATAGCATAGAATAGAATGCTTCAGCATATTATTAAAGAAAAACAAAATTATATATATATATTTTTATTAAATTTAAGGAATTTTATATAATTAGCTGTCAAATTATTAAAAGGCTAAACAATACCAATAATTTATATAATTTTCAGCAAAATTTTATTGAAAATTAAAAAATATTAATATTATATGAATTTGAACATTATATTTTTATTACTAATGCATCGTATTAAAATTTTTAAACTTGCTTATACTTTATTATTTTAATAATTAATATTTTTAGCAATAATTGTATACTTTTAATAAATGTTAGTTATGATTTAGTTTTATTTAAATCCATATATATAACCTTCCTTATTAATATAATTAATAATTTAAATTTATTTTTAATATATCACTTAATTAAATAAAGAAGCCAAATAATTATTAAAAAAATGTCCTAAATAAGAACCAGCACTTAAGTCCACAATCATGATAGTAATGTGAGAGGTAGCAGTCATAACCCTAGGGATAGATTGAGAAGCAGGGAAAGAATAGCAACTGGCCACTAAATTCTCAATGTTAGAGATAGATAAAATAATAACAATGATGATCCAACATTGCAATAAATATGTCTTAATTAAAATAATTTAAAAGCAAGTATAATATAGAAAATACGGAGTAAAATTATGATATCTTTATTATAAAATAATTTAATTAAATACTGATTAATAAAAAGCAATAGCAGAACAGACTGAAAACAATGAAGGCGAATTACCAAAATCAAAATGATCAAGAATTAGGGTAGAGAGGAGGATCCCTTCAAAATGCGAGTAGATATAATAAACTTAACTCAACCATAACTAACAGTCCTAGCAAACAATTAGATAATATAAATATAAAATTTTAATATGATTAAATAGTTTTTAATGCATAGATTTAAATTATTTGATCTTCCCTTTTTAAAATGCAATAGAAAATATAAAATAAATTGTAGATTCAGGATTGGTATTGAACAATAACGGAAAGATAATGAATAGTAGAGGGGGTAGTATAGGTTAATCAAGAGGTTCGGTTTCAACTAAAAAAGTGGAAGAGCTCCTTAACAACACCAATTACCAAAACGGCTTCTCTACTCTATATTTGTTCATTTATGTGTATAATAAAATTTTGATATTAAAAATAACTCAGCCAGTTTCACCAAGATTGAATATTAATCATAGAAGAGGCTAATCGTTCAATAATTAAAGCTTTTTAGATAATTTGGAGAATTAAGACCAATTAAATCAGAGATAATCTTACTATGATATTTAAATTATTAATAATTATAACTAAATTCGATGATAGCTCACCTGTGGAAAGACACTATGGAGCAACCTTCTCACAAAATTCTACAGTTAACTCATTCAATAAAAGATTGATTAATAAAAATAATTTAGTTTGCAAACCTAATACTTGAATGCTTTTAATTTTAAATATATAAAGATTGAAAATGAGAGACACATTCACAAAGATCTTCCCTGGGTATACTCATGGTCAACCAAGCGTATTTAAAAATGAAAATTAATTACCATCGACTACACATTCGCAGTTTGTATACCCGGAGTAAATGGAAGGCAAGCCCACATACGCAATTGATAGAACATTTAATACCCTAAAACCCCATAATTATTATTAATAATTTATTTTATGGCTATTATTTTTGCCATTTTGGGGTTATTAGAAAATTTCTCAAATATCTAGAAATTTAATTTTGAAATATAATGTCGTTAATATGAAAAAGCTTTAGATTAATCGTTATCTTTGATATTGAATGAATTAAAATTTAGATAAGTCAATCAATTATAAATTATTTAGAAATAGCAAATCATAAATACAGGTATCCTTCAAGCATTTAGCATTTAAATTATGGTGTTTTTATAAATTTGCAAAATTTATAATAATGATGTATTTTATAGAAAATGAAGTGAATTACAAAATGAATTAATGATAATAACAATATAATAGTAGTAATAGTATATAAAAAAAACGTCTTATCTTCATCTTCTTCCTCATCTTCATTGTCATCATCGAAAATCTTATATTGTTTGCCCTTCTCTCTTTGACTTTTTGAATTTGACTTTCTCAGTCTTACCGAGAGCAATCCATGTAAAAAATAAAATTTTAGATATGTATTTTGTAACATACATTAATTTTGAATGACACAGAGCTCTCTGATCAGACAATTTTCAATTATCAATTTCATTATTTAATTTATTAAAACAATTCATTTTATTCAAAAAATATCGTAAATAGTCCATTAAATCCAAAAAAATATAAAGAATCTCTCTTTCTTCACAAAACATGACCTCCTCTTTTGAAAATTTATCAAAGAGTTATTTCTTGGTAGCAATTATAATAATCATTTATTATGTTATATATTTTTTATAAAATCATTTTTAAAAAAAGTAAAAGTAATTATTGGTAAGTTTTTACTTCAATCAACTTAATATCTTAATTTTGGAAATATTTTTCTCATTTTAGTGTATAGCTTTTAAGAATGATATCTTGATACTTTTATTTGATAGAATAAAAAGAAATTTAAAGGGTAGTTTACCATACCATACTAACTGAGGTATATATAAATAAGTTTAGTTTTTCCTCAATATTTAAATAATTTCTTGAGTTTCAAACTTTTTTATTCCAGCACTAATTTAAATTATCGACTTCATCACTTACTTTTTATTTCCAATATTTTTCTCTAATTTTTAATATCTTTTACTATCAATAATATGAACATTAACTGTAATTATACAAATCAAATTAGCATTATATTTAGGGGTCTTGGGGGTTTTAATTCACTAAGAAGAATGATTTTATCAAAATTTACACTGAGGAGATTCTCAAGATAGCTAATATGAGGGGAAATAAAAAGTGACAATAAAAGTAATATAAATTATTTAATCTTAGTTTTTAAATTAATGTTTTCGAATATTTAAATTAATGTTTTCGAATATTTAAATTAAATATTCAAAAATAGCAAATGAAAATAACGGTTTGTAGAGTGATTCTTCCTTCAAAGCTAAAATAATAAAGACATATATAGCAATTAAAAACATATCAAATAGTCATGTTTTTCAAGTTAAATCTAAAAATAAATTGTAAAATCAATAAATAGCCATTAATTTTAAATGAGCAAAAAGAAAATAAGCAATTTCATAAGATCTTAGGATGCATTCGGCCATCCTATAACTTTGAATTATAAGAAATCCCCAATATTTAAAACACATTTAGGAGGAGTTGTCACAATATTAACTCGACTTGGCCTACTTGCATTCTTTTTGGCTTAAATCCTAAATTATTATTTCTAAATTTGTAATAAAGAATTTCGAAATTTTATTCTTAATATTTCAGGTAAGTGTCCACATTATTAGATGCCATCTCAGCCACTGGAGGATTTATGAGCGTTATTTTTATTATAGTTAGCATGTTAATTTCGAATATACAGGAAAAATCATACTACAATAAAATCATTTAAAAGTTGTTTCTATACGAATATCTCTTTATATTATTCCTTATTTTTGGGAAATTATAATTTGTAATATTTAAGTTCAAATTCATTTATTGTGTTAATATAATTTTTAAGAATCTCAGTGGTCTTACAACTAAGTCTGAAAATCTAAATAATTCAAAGAGTAGAAATTAAAAATAAAATATGACAGAAAAGCTTGAGAATCAAAAGAGAGAATATTAAGCAAATTTAACTTAGTAGAATATTGATCTTAAAGCTGAATAAAGTACAAAATCATATTCAATTGTTAAAATTGATTTAAAGTTTTAGAAAGTATTTCAATAGGCATAGATCATCAATGAAGTCATGGTTTATTATTATTTTTTTTATGAGTATATTTGAGAAAAAATGATAGTTCATGAAATATATGTTGAGCCTTTTCATCTGAATTTACGAACTAGGACTGATTCGTACTATAAGATGATAAGTTTAACAAAATTTATATTGATTGTCTCTTATAGTTTTTATCTAAGCACAGCAGCATAGACCTTTTATTGAACAGACTAGTTTTGGTTCTCTAAGAGAGTAGAGAGATAATTTACCTTATAATTGATTAAGATTCATAAAAGTTAACAATATTTTTACTCTCTGTTTGTCTTACATTTCAACTGATTTATACTAATAATTCTATATTTTAGTTTTACTCTTATAATATGATACGAATGATATAAAATACGTGAAATTTATTTCTCCAAGAAAGAATTAACAGCTTAAAATACTCTAAGATAAATTACAATAATTTGAAAGATGGACTGTAAGTAAAATCCAATACATCTATTACAAATATTTAGCAGTAATAATATAATTTAATAATAACTAAATACAAAAAATAAAAATGATTCACAAAAAATCATAATTTAAACTTAGATTTTATAATACCAATCTTAAAAAATTAAAATATGCATATACTTAAAATTAATAAGAATTAGTTAATATTTTAATTTAATGTTTTTTCATGTAACATAATTTATTACTTAACTTTATAAGATCCTTGATTAAATTCTGGATTTATTAAAGATTTATAAACTCAGAAAGAAGAATAGTTCTACAGTATCAAAAGTTATATTAAAATTTTAATTATGATAGATTTTATAAAAATTATGTAAACATTTTATCTTATTTTATCAAAATACTCTATTTAAGAAAGGAATTAAGAAACTTTATGAAAGAACAAGCATTGTCGAGATTCTTAAAAGCACTTAAAATTCAAACATCTTAAGTTATTTAACTTTAGATAATTACTAAAGGGAATTGATGGTTTATATGCACTAAAATATTTTGAAATCCAATAAATTTAGAAAATTAGCAAATCAAGGAAATAATACTGTGCGTTAAGTAAATAAAATAGATAAATAAGAATAATCTACAAAGATCTAGTAAAATTATAAGAATCACTTACTATAGCTATAATTATAATTATTAATATGAAAGAAACTCGATAAAAAGGACTGACAAATCCTATTTGAGACTTATTTATAGAGCATTCTGCTACACTTAAGCCTTTTGAAGTTAGGCAGCGGATTTCTTTTTGATGGTATTAGGGTAGTGTACATATTTGGACTTTACATTTACTATACTATTTTGAGTGAGTGAGCAATGATTATTCACTTGCATAAGATTAACAACATGGCATGTTATTTGCCTCTTATTACATAGAGAATAAAAAAAGGTGTTACTTCAGTCTTAAAAGTAAGAAGATGTGTAACATTGAACTCAAAAATAATTTACTTCCACACAGTGGTAACATTAAAGAAGGTACCAAAGCGAAGGAATTGAACTACATTCAAAACAGCAGTATCTACTTTTCTTAATGATGGAGATCTTTTTTAGCTCTGTGATATGATCGATTTATCTTATCTCAAGATAAAGATTATTTAGGAAGCAAGAAGAAGATTTTTTTCATAAAGTTTTTTAACTTCAATTGAACATTCACGGATTGGGACGTCTACTAACTCAGATACTCTAAGTCAAGACTATAATTGATGGTTTAATGATAGAATTAAACTTTGATATGATAGAATTTTATTAGCTATGATTTAATAGTACTATAGCTTTTTAGAACTAGAGAAATCAGTTTAATTGACAATAAAATAATTATTTAAATACTTAGAAATAAAACCACAAACACTATAAAAGAAGAACCAAATAAAATTAATATTTTATTAATAAATCTGATTTTATTTTTTAACCTATAGTAGACAAATAAATGAGCAAGACAAAGTTAATATCTAATAACAAATAAAATTAATCATTTTCTAAAAATCATACACAATCCTAAAATATTATTGAAAAACATGCATTTGAAAAATCTAAAACACCCAATAAAAATTTCATTCCATCAAACAAAGAAAAAGCGAATAAGAATTAAAGTCATAATGAAGAAACTAGGGATAAAAATCATAATTAAGAAATAGAAAACTCATTGAATTAAAACTTTTTTACCGTAAACTAATTTTCAAGTCAAACTTAAGAAGATTTAAAAATAAAATTATAATTAAGCAATGACTACCTTGGTAGTGGTGAATAGCTATTCAGTTCAATAAATGAGGTATTTTTCTCAAAGAATGAAACTATCTGATTATACCTATCTGCCTGGCTTAAGCCCCAGTATTAATTTCCGGACAGTTTTTAATACTAATTTTAACAATAAAGCAATAGTTTTCAAATGAATCATAATTTTATAATGATTAAATAATTAAATTTAATCAAAATTTTTAATTCCTCCCTAAGTTTCTTTTTTAATATTAAGATGTAAACACTCCAAATAATTTGGAACAATAGAATCAGTTACAATTTTAATATAAACAAATAGCATTACAAAATTAAAGAAAAAGTGTTATTAAAAAGGATTTGCTAATTGGTATCTGATATATTCTTATTTTAATGATTCTATTAATGTAATTTCAAAATCTAAAATGAATTAAATTTTTTAATATGATTATAATACACTTTTTGGCTTAATTAGTTACTTATTTAACAGATCAAAGTTTATGATATCAAGATCAACAAGCTAAACTAATTACATAAAATAAATTAAGTTTTAAAATTAATGATAAATATATTAAATTAAATTTAAGAATACTCTTTTAATTTATAATACTATTTTTATAATTCCATTTTCTTAAAGGATTTGAATTATTAAATAAAAGACAATTTATCAAGGAAATTAATTAGAATAATTTCAAATAATATTTTATATTCTTAATGCTAATGATTAGTAAATTTTATCGAAAATTTAAAATACAATTTATAAGTTTATATAAACTAAATATCAAACCCTTTTGAAACTATATTAGATATCAATAACTTTGATTTAGCTGTAATGTTCTTATTAAATTGTTTTATTTTTTACATAAATTAAATTATAAAATGAAAGATATTACAATTTATATGAAAATTCTTTTGGACTTATGGACAAATGCTAAGTTTGGAAGAAGCAGAATCATATTTTAAATTGTAATTAAGATTGGAAATTTATGGCTATGATGAAGATATATATAAAACACATTTTTAATATATAATGTTGAGTATTATTAATAACTTTTAATTTTGATTACATATGATCATTGATATGTGATTTATTTTTTAAGATAACTAATTCTAAAATTAAGAAGTACTTATTCCTCTCACTGAATGTGAACCTGATAGATTAAGCGGGTTTCTTTCCTAATTACAATACACTGAAAATTAATAAATTGCTCTTTGTCCAGATAGAAATTTTATAGATTTTATTAATTTTTTTAAAATTAATTTCTCAATACTTCTTAGAGGTAACTCAGCTACTACTTATGCGTAATAAAGCCCATTAAAACAAATAAATTAGGTTCAAGTTTTATCAGACAATTTAATTAAATTCCTGTCATTATTTTTTAATGAAGATTTTTTAATATATTTTGGTTTCTTTAAATATTTATCAGTTTTTTATTAAAAAACAAAAAGTGTAGCAATTTTATTTATTTAATAAATCTTTTTAAATCTAATCTTTGGGATTACTTGATGCTTAATTTGCAATAATGCAACTAAACTGTGTTAGATTTAAAGTATCCTGGTAAGAATAAAAAGTGCAAAAGTGACGAAGAATTTACAAGAGATATAGATGCAATATAAATGGAAACGGATATCCTGAAGGAATATTTTGATGAATAAGATTTCGATAAGCCAATCAAAAATTATCTGTTTAATGAGCTCCATTCTATGTCTAATAAAATTGCTTAGTAGTAATAATCAAAATATATTTTTCATATCTAGTATATAAAAGTATGTCAGATAAATAGTTCACTTCAAAATTTTACAAGTTTATTCCTTAAAATGTATATCTAAAAGACAGCATTTAATTAAAAAAGATATAATATTTCTATTAAATTTCGCATTTTATTTTTCAATTATCTCATCTTCTCTTTTTACTTAAAACACCACATTTTTAGATTTGCAACAGACAAGCTATGATAGAAGAAATTAAATTCCTGATGATTAAGGTGTTCTATTTTAGATAAAATTTATTTAATTAAACAATTTTCTTTGAAAAAAATGCATTTCAAGAAAAGAATTATAATTTAAATTTTATTAATTTTTAATAAATTATGTTAATTTCCTATTATATTACATTTTTTTAATTTTAATTTCAAAATCTTTTGTGTCTAATCATCATTTTAATTTTTTAAATAAAAGCTTTCAATATTTCTTATAGTATAAATATAATAAAAATTTAGTCTTAATAGCGATTTGAAGAATAAATACAAATAGAGAAATTAAAGTGGATAATCAATCTTAAGTATTTTAAAGAACCAAGACAATTTTGTTAATTTGCATTATCCAATCGATATTTTAAAATAAAGGATTTAAAGTTATTAATTATAATACTTTAAATTTTATGAAATTTAATTTTTTTATGTTTTGCTCATACTCTCCCAATAAAATTATAATTTGATAAATGTTTATAATTTATAAAATAGATGAAGTTTGTAATGTCTGATCAACAATAAACTATAAAAAGAACAGTGTCCACATTCTTATCACATTATGAATGAAAATTAATTATGATATTAATAATGTATTTTTTAAATAAAACATATACTACTCCAAAATATTAACTAAAATAATTTTTTTATACTTTTGATAGAATAAAATTAAATGATTTATGCTCTTTTACGTTTTTAGAATTTTTTTATATTATATAGAAATAAATTGGGACAATAAAATATATTATTACTAATTTTTGTAATATAAATATACCAAGATGTATTAAAATGATAAAAGCTAATATATCTAAATTAAAGATTGGTTTTAAGTAATTCTTTTATTACCATATAAGTTCCAGAATTTAAATATTTGACAAGCAATGTAAATTATTTTTAAAAAAATTATAAAATAAATTAATTTAAATTGTCACTTTGATTTAGTATTTCCCAAGCAAAATTTTTATCTAAATAGAATTTTAACAATATCGTAAACTTTATTAAATAAAATAAATAAATAGATATTTAATGCTTATTTCTAGTTTTAGTCTGAGTTATTTTATCCTGAAAATGATAAAGTAATATTTTTGAATTGTATTGATAAAAATAAAAAATTAGCTCTCACACTTTATTAGGTTATTAATAGGCCCTTTCCATTTCGCTAAGAAATTTAAAGTTTAAGAACTATTTTAAAATAGATGTAAAATTAAGAGAAATGTTTCTTGAATCTAAGTTTATGTTGGCTTCAAATATTTGGAAAGCTCGTTTGTTAAAATAATTACTGCTTAAACTTCTTAGAACAATTATAAAGTATGATTTAATTTATTTTTGCCAATAAAATTCAATTAAACTACATAAAGGTGATATGGGGTTTTATTGTGGAGTTTTTAGTAAAAAACTTACCATAAATTACTAAGTTTAGATTTTTTAAAAATCTCTAGTTAGTAACTGTTGTTTATTTTAATTGTTATTTTTTATTTATTTCTTCATGTAACAATTAAATATAGGAGATTTAATTAATAATATTTTATCATATATTAAAGTACTAAAAAATATTTTATGTAAAGTTTGAAGAGTAATAGAAATTTTAACACAGTTTTTTCTGGGTGCATCCATTATTATCAAGCAAGGAATGTTAAAAATTTAAATTCTATTTATCGATTTAAAATTTGTGTACTCTGAATTATAAAATAGACAGGACATAAACAATGAAGAATAATAATATCTAAATTATTTTTAAGCAATCATAAAAGTTTGCATAATTATATGGAAATAAAATTTATAGAAAATCAAAATTAAAATATTTGATAATATCTTTTAAAAAAATTCATTCTCTTATATTTAAATTAAATATTGAAATTCAGCATATTAAAACAAAATTTAATACATGCTGCACAAAATTTGAAAGAAAATAATATTGATTACTAAATCAAAATATATTCCGTAGTTTAATTTTTTCAAGATTTATCTATATAGAAATCTTTAAATGTAATTTAATAAAACATCATAAAATTAAATGGCTAATAAGAAAATAAGTAAATTTATAAAATCTTAGGATGCATTTGGCCATCCAATAACTTTGAATTATAAGAAATCTCCAATTTATTAAACTCATTTGGGAGGTGTAGCTACAATTTTAACAAGACTTGGATTGCTTGCTTACTTTTTTGCTTAAAACTTATTAATTTAATTACATATTAAATATAAAATTAATATAGAATTTAATTTATCATACTTATGGAATAATTAAATAAGCACTTAAAGAATTAGCTAAAATACGAATATTAAGGGGAATAAATTGATTAATCAAGATTACACATGTTTATTCTAAATACTAAATTAAATAGATAAATCTAGGCACTCTACCGCAGTTTTTTATATATAAACCTTATTTGTGGTAGAGCACCCTAATTACATTAATTAAATTAAAATTAAATTCATAAATACAGCATTACTTTTTACAAAGAATGTATTTCATAATTATAAAATAATTTTCTTAATTAATTATTTAAAATATAAAAAGTAAAAATCTTCAAATTTTATTGCCTTATAGAGTAACAATATTTTTATTTTAATTAAGAAAATTATTATATAATTATGAAATGCATTCTTTGTAAAAAGTAATGCTGTATTTATGAATTTAATTTTAATTTAATTAATGTAATTAGGGTGCTCTACCACAAATAAGGTTTATATATAAAAAACTGCGGTAGAGTGCCTAGATTTATATATTTAATTTAATATTTAAAATAAAACATGTGTAATCTAATTAATCAATTTATTCCCATTAATATTCGTATTTTAGCTAAATACATAGATTTATGATAAGAGTTTTGATATTTTTTTTTCAATATTTATAAATTATGATAAATAAAAAGAAAAATAGAAGATTATAACAATTTGATTAATATAACTTAGAATACTTTTTAAACAAAATGGAAACCGGTATTGTATAAACAGCTTTATCATCTCTCCATTCACCCTCGTAAACATCAAAGATATCTTGTCAGAACCACTTTTACTTAGTCCTTGAGCTCCTCACCCGAAGTGTCAACTTAGACCTGCCACTACTCTTATCAGGCTGAACCTCTAAAAAATATTTTTTTTAGATATGTTTTTTTGAAACTTACATTTTTGTGAGTGTAATTGCTCCATCTTCCTCGCCATTAAAAGTATTCATTTTAATCTTAATCAAATTGTTATAATCTTCTATTTTTCTTTTTATTTATCATAAATATTTATCGATTGTGCAATAATTATAAATATCATATTATTCTCCAAATAAATTAATTGTCCACATTCTTAGATGCAGTATCAAGCACTGGAGGTTTTATGAGCGTTGTTTTTGTAATTGTGAGCTTGTTAATTTCAAATATACAGAAAAAATTATACTTCAATAAAATCATTCAAAAACTCTATCTTTATGAACATCTCATTATATTAACCTATTTTATTTTTTTAATTTAATACATGTCTTATTTTTAATATTATTGCTCTTTTAATTTATATATTTGTTTAAATTTTTTTAAAATCTCAATTTTGCTCATAGTAAATCTGAAAATTAAGATATATCAATGGATTTTAATGCATCATAGTCTATTGTTGAAAATTTATAAAATTAAAAGAGGGAATATTAAGCAAGTTTAAGAGGGTAGAAATTTGAATTTTAGGTTTAGTAAAGGGAGAATAAGTATTGATCAACAATTTATGATTTATATTAAATAGCATATTATTATAAATCCGCTTATAACGGCGTTGTAGAATCATTCAGAGAAAGGCATATTATTATTTTAATATTTATAAGTAATGAATTTACATTTCATAAAGAAGTTTTACTCGGTATTAATGAATAGCTTTGATGTGTTATACAGAAATAATGTTGCATGTTAAATTTAACCAAATTTTCCGCTTCTTGATGCCATTTGATAAAAGATTCGATTACTTGGCTAGACATAAATACAATCAAGGAATTATTTTCAGGGACAATTACTTGAGAGTCGAGGAAAGTGTTCAGCGTAGGTTGTATCTCTAGCTCTTCGACGATGTGAAACTTCCAAGCTACATGATCATTGATTTAAATGATTAATTAAATCTACGAAATAATATTAATTTCGCAATATTTTAAGATTGATCAAAATGATATGAAATATCTTTCTCTAGATAAGTAGAAACAATTTAATTAAGTTTAAGATAAAATAAGCTAGTTTCGAAGTTGGGCAGTAAGTAAAAGCCACATAGTTATTGTTTATATTTAAATGAGAATGTAACATTTGAAAAAAAATAAGTCAAAATTGTTATATTAATAATACATTTAACATCATATGCTTTATACATTTAATTAGAATTTAATAATTTAAATTTTAAAGCTTAAAAATATATAAAATTTTAATTAAGGTTAATTAATTTTAATAAGCAATAAATAATTTTTAATTTACTGCTGCTATAGGTTTTATAAGATCACTGATTAAATATTAAGTTTATTCAAGATTTATATCTTGTGGAAAATAGAATGAAATCCTAAAGTATTATTTTAAAACTTAATTTTAAATTATTCTTAATTAATATAAGAATTATAAAATATATTTTATAGTATCAACATATTCTGTTTAAGAAAGGAATTTAGAAACTTTATGAAAGAACAAGCATTCAAAATCCCAAAACCCCTTCAGTAGTTTGATTGAGTTTTTGATTGATAAAAGTAGACTATTAGTGTATACTTTATTAGGGTTTTAATATTAAGCGAGTATAATTAAAATGGGGAGACAGTTAAAATTAAATCAAAAAAGAGATTAAATAAAATTATGATATCTCAATATAGATGAGTTAAGATGCAACAGTCACTAGTTTGAATAATATTTGAGTAGATCCTTATTTAAATTTAATTAACTAATCAACTAACTAAAAATGGAATTTTAGCATTTTTATCATCTTTTCTGATTTTTTTTATGTTTGTTCATCGATCAAGTAGATGCTGTAGCTGATCTTCAAGTTTTTTCAGAATTTTCATAGATATCTTCAGGGTATATCTTCCTTAAAAAAATTTAAAGTGTGGAGAGTGTGGAGCCCAATATTGACAATAATAGTAGTAATAGCACTAATATTCTCAAAATCAAGCATTATTATGTGTGCCATACCCAGAACACCCTACCCCACCCCATACCCCACCCCCTAAAATACCCCATTTCATATCAAATTCTTTATCTACAAGGTCTAAATCGATCTCCTTCAAGACATCTCGACACGCAAGACCCTATTTTACATAAAAGCATATAATTAATAATATTGTGTTTAATGATTAAAATCAAATAAATTTAACATATCACTGTTTAATTTTAAAATCAAACCATCAATCTTAGTCGTAACATCAACGTATCTGAGTGAGTTGACGTGACAAATTCCGTGACTTGGCAATCATGAAGTAGAAAACTCCGAAAAAACCATTCTCGCTATACCTATTCTTCACCCAAAATCAAGATGTCAGCCCAGTAATTAATATATTAAAATAATTTTAAATCTATAATTACACTTTATTGGAGTAGATTAATCATATTATTTATTTCAAACTTATTCTAAAAAAAGAGTTTCCCATAAGAAATTCGAATTCTTCCTTAATAAATTTAAATTATTACTTTTCCAATCTGAACTAAGTATTAATGTTGTAGTCTTCTATCATATTTTGACTTTAAATATATCATTTTGAGAATTTCAGTAATTAGATTAAAGAGAGATTTTGTTACTTCGATTTTCTTTTAATGTAAAATAATTTAACTAAAAAAAAACCTATTGATTAAATAGTATTTCTGTCACACAAATAGAGAAGTAGACGCAACTGAGGATAAAATTGAGAGATAAACTTAAACTTAAAAGAATCAACAATTAAAATCGTATTATGGAGGAAAACCAAATCTAATAATTTGAAGGATTTTAAAGTTTTTGATTAATTTAAATATTTAAAACTATTTACTTGTTAGGTATTTATCACTTTGAGATTTTTTTAAGTTTTAAATCAATAATGTAGGAATAAAGTAACATTTAATCAAAACCCCAAAACCCTTTCAGTAGTTTGATTGAGTTTTTGATTGATAAGTAGACTATTAGTGCATACTTTATTAGGGTTTTAATAGGGTTTATGTAGGGGTTTAATGTTTAAATATTAGTAATTTAAATTTAGTATAACAAGCGAGTTTTTAAAATATTTCACACAAACATAAGCTTAGAGTCATGTGGCAATTCTCTGAATTTTATCTTTCTAAGTTGATGTTTGATAGTTTCTATTGTTTGTTAATTCGCTTAGCTTGGCTTGATAATAGTTGAGTATGCAAGTTCTCTGAGACCTCAATTTATTTTATTTTTATCGAGATGTTATTTGATTCTCTGCTTAGAATCTCTCTCACCCCTGCAGCTAAAGTAATCGTTTCTTGCCATGTCGCTCTCTATTATTATTACTGCTAGAGCCCAGATATCCCATAAAGTGCCTCCTTCTCTCCAATCCTCTCTCTCTGGGGAAATATCCAGTAGTGCCGTATACATTTCCTTATGCAGAGGCTTGCACTCTTTGAGCTCTGTTGAAGTCAATAATATAAACTCTAAAAGGCCTGAAAGTTCATCATGATGTTCTCTGGCTTTAAGTCTCAATGAACATAACCTAGCTTGTGAAGCTTTTCAATCCCTTCAACTATCTGCTATACTATCTAGCTAATTTATCTCTGACATCTATTGTGAGATAAGATTTCTCTGTAAGTCATTTCAAGTAAAGGAAGCCTGAAGGCTACATGATCTTTACCAAGTAAAATAGCATCAAGCTAGATGATATGCCTGCACTCATTTAACTTTGCGCTTTTTAAAGAGCATAATACTCATTAGCAAATTCCATTTGGAACTTGTCATCAGCAAGGAAGTAATTGAATGAATATATCTTGTAAGCATATTAGTCGTCAGTAATGACTCTCTTCTCTATTTTATCTTCAAGAGTGAGGTAGCTTACTTAGGCAAGAATCTAAGTCAATAATTTTTAATATGGGAATCTTCATTGCCTCTATTTTAACCATGATTTTATTGATCTCAGAGACTGGAAAGTT
>ARYC01008120.1:0-18391 GCA_000711775.1 Oxytricha trifallax
AATGAACATAGATGCTGGAGCTGGCAGCAAGAGAAGAAACTTAGGAGGAGGGAAGCAAGAAGTAGAAGAAAAGAAAGAGAAGCCAGCTCCCTCTAAAGAATTTTAAATGTGACTCATATATTCATTAACTTAACTACAACACTTATTTATATACATTCACTCTCCCTTCTTTAGCACACTTTTAAGCCAATAAATTATCTACTCTCTTCGCTGAACTTTTAAGAAAGTCTACTGTATCGATAGGTAGGTCATGCATCAAGTGGTAGAGCAACAGTTTCTTGTAATGGCCTTTTAATATACCACAATAGAACTCATTCCATTAAACTGTAGACTGTAAGGTACGTTGAACACTGGCGTTATTCTAAGTTGTTCATAACTCTTCCTTATTCTTTAGTCTTATGAACAGAGAGATTATCAACAAACAGTATAATCTCTTAGTCAGAGTACTTCTCCCTCAGCTGTTCTAAGAACTTAATATACCGCTCTGTCTTAATAGAGCGAGGATGAATAACATAAGTTTCTAAACCAGCATCCTCGCTAATACCTCCAAGAATTGCCATTGTCTATACCTTAACTTTCTAGTCATATACTTCTATGTTGCTATGCCTCTTATACCAAGACTTCTAGATGAAAGTGTTGAATGTAAAAACAGCCTCATCAGCATGAATAAACTTAATATTATTCTATTAGGCTCTCTGCATTTAATTATAAATATAATTTAAGTTGTTGTTGTAAAATGGCAGAAAGAAATCAATTACTCTCTTGATACGATTAACACCTTTGTAAGAGATACCATTTCGTTTATAGATGTTGGCTATAGACTAAGCAGAGATCTTCAACTCAGGGAACTGGCGGTGAAACACAGTAGCTCGGTGGTCGAGAGAGAAGTGAGCACAATACTTCAAAGTTTTTTCATTAATAAGATAGTCAATATGCTTCTATTGAAACTTTGACTTCCTCTAAGCCATAGAATTCAGCTATTAATCTTAAGTTATACTGCTATAAGGCAGTGGGAGCGAACAGTTGAAGGACTTCGCTTTAAGAGCAGTGCAATTGACTTATAATTAAGTACTGGTTTGACTTAATCACTGTATATATAACATCCAAATCGCAGTTTAAACACTAAATCTATATACTCCTCATCATAAATAGACCCCAAAAGCTTGCTATTTTTGTCTCGCATTTAATTAATAACCCCAACCCCTAACAAATTCCCTACAAATCAAAGCACTTATAAACCTCATTAAGGGGTTTTGGGGTTTTGATTCAAGTTACGATAATGTTGTCAATTTTATTTATATCGATCTCATGATATAACTTTACGATACATTCTCGCATACTAGTAAATCCAATTATTTTGTTGCGTTAGTTTTGTCAATTCATTTTAAGTCATTTTCTTTAAGTATAGAGATATATTATCTGATTAATTTAATGAGGCTATGTGCGGGATTTGGATTTTTTATTATGGTTTTAATGAGGAAATTTTCTAATAATGTTAAATTAATAAATTAATAAATTCTTTAATTTTTTTGTCGTAAATTCTTAATTGTTGTATTTGTCTTTAATGAATGTGATTTACTCCATTCTCACTATCATCATCACAGTCCTACTTTTTCATTAGCTATTTACCCAACTCTGTACACATGAACACTAAATATGATTTAAAGAAAAGATATCTTTAATAAAATATTTCGTTCATAGTAAATTTTAATATCATAAAAAATATCTATTTATACCATTATCAATTCTATGTATGCCTCCTTAGCCCCACTAATTATGAGTTCGTTCTATATAATTGGAAAGTTTATCATGAGCTTTTGAACTTCATAGCTTATAGTTTATTGAAAATCTTTTAGTATAACGCCACTTTCTATTATTTCTACCACCTTTAAGTTATAATAACTTTCATTGTTAAGAATTAAAAATATATATGAATTAGCATTATTTTATGGCAAATTATTTCTAAAAAGTTAATATCTGATAAATAGTAGTTTGACAACAGAAGCTTGGATTTATATCTATTCTTTAATCCTATTTTTTATAAGTCATCTATGGGGTTATTTAAGGTTTAATTAAATTCATTATTTTAGTTTGAATATATTATTTTACCCTTTAATTTTATTCTTACAGGTATTTCTTTATTTTTTCACATTTTATGTTATTTACTTTGGTATGTAGGAAACTCCAGAAAGTATCGATTATTCATCTTCAGTTGAAATTCTGACTAGTTTATTTACTGAAATCTTGTTGACAAGGACTTGTGATTGATGTAGTTGTTGACTGTTCGTCTTACTCTACGAATATAAGAAGTTACTAGATATTTTATTATTTATATTTCTATCAATTGAATAGGCACATTAACATTTTTTAATATCTTTGCTTCTTCCACTATTTCTTAATTTGCTCGAATTTTTAATTATTCTGCTACCTCGAGTTTATCCCGGAAGTCCTTTTTTTACTATTATGATTCTTAGGTATAAATAATATTCTTTCATTTACTCTTAGTTCAGTATATGTGTGACAACAATTAAGCTTTGTACCTGGTTGCTTTAGTTTAAAATTACAAAATAAAACCCCGTCAGTCAATTAAGAATGAATATTGGAGATTAAGAATAAATAAATTAAAAATATATTATTATTGGCGTAAATTATTAAAGTTAAGGCTAATTATTTGAGCCATTCAAAACCCCTGAAGTTGTTTGATTGAGCTTTTGATTGATAAAAGTATACTATAAACGCATACTTTGTTAGGTTTTTGATAGAGTTTATGTAGGAGTCTAATGTTTAAATATTAGTAATTTAAGTGAGTATATGCGAGCAAGTTTTTGAAATATTTCACACAAACATAAGCTAAGAGACATGTGGCAGTTCTCTGAATTTTATCTTTCTCAGTTGATGTTTGATTGTTTCTATTGTTAATTAATTCTCTTTGCTAGGCTTGATAATAGTTGAATATGCAAGTTCTCTGAGACCTCCATTTATTTTATTTTTATCGAGCTATTGCTTGATTCTTTACTTGGAATCTCTCTCACCCTTGCAGCTCAGGTAATCGTTTCTTGGCGTGTCACTCTCTATTATTATTACTGCTAGAGCCCATATATCCTATTAAACGTCTTCGTCTCTCCAATCTTCTCTCTCAGGGAAATATCCAAGAGTGCCATATACATTGACTAATGCAGAGGCTTGCACTGTTTGAGCTCTGTTTAAATCAATGATATAAATTCTAAGAGGTTGAAATTTCATCATAATGTTCTCTGGCTTTAAGTCTCGATGAACATAACCTAGCTTGTGAAGCTCTTCAATACCCTCAGCTAATTGCTGCACGATCTAGCCAATTAATCTTTGGCATCTATTGTCAGATAAAAATTCTCTGTAAGTCATCTCGAGGAGAGGAAGTCTAAATGAAACATGATCTTTTCCAAGTAGTATAGCATCTAGCTAAATAATATGCTTACAATCTCTAAACTTTGCCTGTTATAGAGTATAATACTCATTAGCAAATTCCATTTAGAATTTGTCATCAGCAAGGAAGTAATTGAATGGATATATTTTATAGGCATATTAGTCATCATTGATGATTCTCTTCTCTACTTTATCCTCAAGAGTGAAGTAGCTTTCAAGGCAAGAATCTATCTCAATAATTTTTAAGATAGGAATCTTTATCTCCTCAATTTTTACTATGATTTTATTTATCTCAGAGACAGGAAAGTTCTTGACTGCTTTCTTCATTTTGATATACTTCTATACCTCAACTCTAAGACACTCGGCAGGATTTCTCGATCTTCTCATTTAGAGGAATCTTTTTACTATAAATTCATGAATAAAGACAAAACTGTAATTGTGCTTTTTCTTTAAGTGCACTTTGAGGTCTCTTGTATGAGAATATGGTTTCTCACAGAACTCGCATATACTTGCCATCTTTCTTTTAATGCTTGAGGTATAGTCTAGGCATATCGTTGTGTATATCTCTCAAGTGTCTCTGTAATTTGACTTGGAGAGTAAAATTTTATTGCATTATTCGCATTAATAGTCAAATTTGGCCTGTAATTATAAATGCTCTATGGCAGGTTGCTTAACCTTCTCCTCAATTTGCACAGCTTCTATGATAACCTCCTACTTAATTTATATTTAAATCACAAAGCTAGACTGGTCAAAGTTGTCATAAGTAGGGTCCCACTGAGTACAAGCGTCTCTGGTCTCTACTTTTCTTGGTTGCTGGAGTGATAATTTTTATTGACTTTACCCAAGTAATGCCGCTCTTCTCAAAAGGCTTGCGCTCATTTTAGTTTGCTGATATATTTTATTATGATAATGATAAAATTTACCTTGATGATCTATAACAGTAGAGTATAAGGCACCTTGGTAGATTCTTTGCTGAGAGGAAAGAAAATTAACTAACCATTAAAAGACTGTAAGTTGACATATTTTATGAGAATTTTATTCGTTTTAGTAAAATAAAATACTCCTAAAGAACTTTTGTTTCTCTAGGAGGTCCTCCAAATCAAGTTTGAACTTAATTTGGAGGTAAAGTTATTAAACATTTTTTAATTTAATATGCTCCTAATTAACTTTTAACCTTAAAATTTAACTCCTAATAAAGTTTGAACTTAATTTGAAGTATCTCCTAAAATAATTAAACATTATTAGGAGCAAATTAATGGAGATAGTTTGATAAAAATGGAAATCAATCTGTGAAACTTGGACCAAGTCTTAAAAGTTTTCTCCGCATACCTTTTCAAGGCTGACCTCCAGTAGATCTTTTTATTTAGAAGGAAAATTTTAGTAAACTTAGAATGGATATCCATAATTTTAAATTTCATTAACATTTCTAGAAAGAGGAAGCAAGATGGAGTCTATGAATGCTGCAATGAAGAGAATTTAATCTCAAGATTTAATTGGAAAATTTCGAAGTAAAGACACCTTTTTAGATATTTGGTATAGCAAGGTAAGTTTTTAACTTATGCTAATATATAAACCATAGTTGGATTGTTCCTGCCAATCCAGGAGGGAACAAAAATCTTATTCTTAAAAGCATTATTAAGTGAAGAGAAAAAGCTTTTAAGTCTAATGAAATTAGGGTGATTGAAATTCCTAACTACCCTGAAATATCAGTGGCAAACCTCTATGATGATGCTATGAGTGATCCAGATGTTTCTCTCGAAATTCATCAAAGTTGCAACTCTCTAATAAGTTGCCAGAGAGAAACTTCTTTTTTGGTGTTCTTGCAACTCTGAAACCTGAGTACTTAAATGAAGTAATTTAAGAAGCTCACAAGAAACGTTATAGCATCTCTCCTGAAGAAAAAGAGAAGCAAGGAATTAAAATCAGCGACACCTTGCTCTCGGAACTGCAAAAGCTTCTATTTATCTCTAGAAAGCTTTGATTCTAATTTTATAGAAAAAAATGGAGCTGCTATATATTTGATGAAAGAACGCAGCAAATTAAACAGAGAGAAAAAAATCACAAGTAAAACATGAATTGAGCAAGAGGCTCTTCAAAGATTTATAAAAGCCAGACGAGATGAACATAGATGCAGGAGCTGGCACTAAGAGAAGAAACATAGGCCCAAGCAAGTCTTAAGAGGAAGAAAAGAAAGAGAAGCCAAATTCCTTAACTGGCAAATTTAATAAGTGAACTTATTTATTCTTTTAAATCTTATACATATTTATAAACACAAATTCTCCCTTCTCGTGCGCACACTTTAGCTTTATCATCGCTGACTCTTTTAGCAGCACTCTTAATTAAATCGACTGTATCTATCTTTAAAACATGCATCAGGTGGTAGAGCAGCAATTTCTTATAATGACCTTTCAATAATCCCCAATACAATTCAATTCCATTGAACTAAGGGCTGTAAGGAACATTAAATACAGGTGTTATATTTAGCCTTTCGTATTCCATCCTTGATTCTTTAGTTTTATGAACTGGTTATCAACAAACAGGATGATCTCTTAGTCAGAGCACTTGTCTCTGAGCTATTGTAAAAGCTATATTTATTAGAGCGAGGGTGGATAACATAAGTCTCAAGCTTAAGTCTTCACTGATTCCACCAAGGATAGCATAAGTTTATACCTTAACCTTTTGATCATAAATTTCTATGTTGATGTACCTCTTATACCAAGACCTCCATATAAAAGTATTGAATGTGAATACTGCCTCATCAGCGTGTATGATTTTATATTATGCTCTCAGGACCTCTGTATTTAATTGAATATATAATTTAAATTATCCTTTTAAAATGGAACATTAAAGTCAAACACTCTCTTAATGCGATTGACTGTCTTGTAAGATATTCCATTCTTTTTATATTGCTCGCTATAGATTAAGCAGAGATATGAAGCTCAGGAAATTGTCGATGAAACATCACAGCCTTATAGGCTAGAGAGAAATGAGCCCAGTATTTAAGAGTCTTATCATTGATAAGATAATCGATATGATGGTGCTAAAATTTTAAGGGTCTCTTAGACTTAGAATTAAGTTGCTATCTCTTTAAATTCAATGCTAATAGACAGTGATACCTCACAGTTGCAGGAGATTTATGTAGCCTTCTTGCTATAGATGAGTAATTTAGATTAGGTTTGATTAATTCACTATATTCATCATATCCATAGCGCAACTTAAACAATAAATCTATTAAATCACTGTCATAAACCGACCACAAACCTCGCATATACTCACTTAAAATACTAATATTTAAACATTAAACCCCTAAATAAACCCTTTTAAAAACCTAATAAAGTATGCACTAATTCTCTACTTTTATCAATAAATAACTCAATCAAAATACTGAAAGGGTTTTGGCGTTTTGATTGGCTCGAATAATTTTCTCTATAATATAAACCAATCAGGGTGTGTAAATTTTTTTTTAGCCTAATTATAATTAATTTCAGCCAATTATATTTTATTTTAATTTTCATTATTCTAAATCCCTAATCTTCATTATTAATTGACTAACGGGGTTTTAAATCAAGAATAAGCGAATTATTAGTTGATTAAACCCTTTTATCATTTCTTTTTTAAGCACTTTGTATATTTGTTAAAATTTATCCAGATTTGCACTTAGAGGATGTCATTTATTTCATCACTGTTTAGGAATCTTCTCATCTATCATTTCACTTTTTAAACAGTTAGTAGTGATTCGTTTCATTATTTATTACTTTTTAAGGTAAATACAATTAATCTAATTAAGCTTTTGATCCTTAATTGAGTTCAGTTAATGCTATTACTCTGAATTTAATGAATAAGATTAAAGATTACCCAACAAAAAAATAAATCATATATAAAAAGTTGATTAGATAGTTGTGAAATTAAAAAGCATTTATCCTAGAAATAATAGCAAAATCTTAAAAATATTGAAATAAAATAAGTTCTTGAAGGAAAACAATATCAACTAGTATGGATGATATGGCAGTTAATAAAATTGTAAATATAAATAAATAACTCGCATCGAGGGCTTAAAGCCCCCTGAGCAAATCATTGTGAAAGGACTAGGTCCTTTTTAGTGTTTTGAGGGAGCGACTTTCGTCATTCCGTAGCGTTTTGTTCCTTTTTCTTCTTTCCTCTTCTGTCTCTCGGTATTACATTGTTAATACGAGGGAATTTTCTTGGTTGAATTTCCATCTGGAGACTCTTTGTATATGAAAGGGGCTGACATTTTCATGTGATTCCACTGCTGAATAAACTTGGATCTCATTATTGGAGATCTAAACTAAATGTTTAGTTTAATAGAGTTTTTAAGTTTGATTATTTTGAATTTAACACGTCAGCGAATCTTTTGGGTAATAAACTCAACTGC
Source organism: Oxytricha trifallax (assembly GCA_000711775.1). Taxonomy (NCBI): domain Eukaryota; phylum Ciliophora; class Spirotrichea; order Sporadotrichida; family Oxytrichidae; genus Oxytricha; species Oxytricha trifallax. The sequence goes on from ARYC01008120.1 coordinate 7,796, forward strand.
ATCTTTCTTTGTGTATCTAAAGCCATCTAGGTAGAGATCTTCCATATCTCTATTGGTTTGTTAGATGGAGAAAGCATTAAAGTCTGTATTCTTAGTGTCTTGAGTGAGCTGGGAAGTAGAGGTGTCTTAGTGTTCTTTGAAGTATCCTAACTTAGTTTCCTTCGGATGGGAATGATAGAGAGAGCCATGTTATAGTTTGGCCCATTGCCATCTATGAAATTTTCTTAATGAGGTGTCTGTATAGTTATCATAAGAGTCAGTCATATCTTTGATGGGTAAAGAACTGTCTAAAACTTTTGGCCAGAATTCGTTCATAATTTTTCTGTTCTGGTCGTAAATCTCTTCTTGGGTCGCCTGAGCAGATTTGAGTTCTGAGCTGAGGTTGACCTATTAAATAGAAAGAGGGTTAGTAGACGTGTCTATTTGCATATTTGCATAGGTTCGTCGTCATCGAAGGCAGAGCGTTCTGGAGCTTCTTGTCCCTTTAGATTAGAATTAAGAACTTGATTAGCATCTTTCAGAGCTTTCTCAACTAGTTAGATGTTAGCTGAAAGGTGAAAGGAGGGACTCTTATTTAGTACTATCAAGTAATCAACTATGGCGACTAGGGTGTAGGAAGTGAAGAGTCTAGAGGAGTCTTTAGACGTGAAAATTTTTGATAAGGCACGAGAGCTTTAAGCCATTTCAACGTCTGTTTGACTAGCCATAGCTATTAATTAGTTTACTGTAGTGAAGGTAAGGCCTAGTAGTTAGGTGATGGTTTGAAAGAAGGTTAGTTCAATTGTAGAATTGCCACCAGGAGAAGATTTGAATTCCATATTGAATAGCTAGGAGGTAAGTCTAGAGACTTAAGAGATCTATTAGGCGATGGAAGTTTTTCCCGGGTTCAGAATCACTTTGGCTTCTTAGAAGGTGGAAGCGGATAGCTTGGCTGATTGTTATATGAACTGTGGGAGAGAGGTCCACTTGAGTCCATGGTTTTCAAGAAGACGAAGATCTTATAGAGGATCTAGGTTCTAAAGCTTAGTGCTCCTAGGTCCTGACTTAAGAAAGGTCCTTGGTCTCTTGGGGAGAGACTGGTTAGGTCTCTGGTCGAGCAGAGCTGATTAGTTGAGTCTCTAACCAGATGTTTGTTAACGCCATACGTGTGAAAACGTAAGTAATCTTGTATGGGATGCCCGAGGGTCAGGTCGCTGTACCTGCATATTAATTTAGAGCTAATTAGCAAGTAAATTTCTAATTTAATAATAATAAATTAGTCAAAAGAGAAAAGCATAAAGCAAGGGAAATAGAATAAGAATATGATTTAACATTATATATTGTATAAAAATTTATTATATTATATAAATGTTTAAACCAATTACTTGATTGAATTATAAATGTATAAATTGAACATTAATTAAATATATAAAAAATAGCTATAAAATGCATTTTATAAATTTAATTTTTAAAATAAAAGGAATTTCATTATCTAAGCAAAATAAATTGGGTTTAAAAATTGATTCCTTAATTATTTATTATGTAAAAAATATAATAATTTTAGAATATATTCGACAAAAACATATATTAGAGGTATATATATATATATATAAAATTTATTTATAATTAATATAAGTTGAATTTAATTACTGCTAAATTATTTTTCTCACTCTTTATGCAATTACTTTTCCTTGTATATCTTTTTTTACTTAATTATATCTCTCTATTTACATTATTTCATTGATCAAAATACATTTTTCAATTAAACCTCTACCATTTTCTTTTCAATGTAATTGTGTGATATAGAATGAATTATTTTTAAAATTGGAAATACTTGTCTTCTACTATAAATGTTATTTTTATTTTCTTCAAATATCTTGCTACTGAAATTAAGCCTATATTGCGATAAGTGATTACAACATTTCTTCAATTTATGACTGTCTGATGGAAGACTAATTAATTTCCTATGTTTCACCCCTAATATTCTCTGAATGCCTGAAACTAAACACAATATAAACGAGCAAATGTAAGTAACATCAATCCTCAGAGGAGAAACTATAGCCATGTTGAGATGAAGTATTCTTATAGATTTTCATCTTAGTTTTGGAGTAATAAGTATAGTGCAGAATGCTGATAGTAATTAAATTTGAAAATTTATTACTGACTACTGTAGATATTACTTTAAAAAGTATTATTTATATTATACTTTTACACAAATTATCAGTTAGGTGAATTGAAACATATAAATCTGTTTGGCTTTATTATTTCCTATCATTATATAATAGAATCTATCAATATTAGTTATATCCTTTCTTGATGTCTCTTTCAACGAATGGATAAGCAAATTAAGTTTAGAGCCACATCATTTTGCCTTATTATTATAAATTAATTTATATAAATTGTAATATTGAATATCAACAAATTAATGTTTCTTTTAGATCAGTATTATAATAATAAAATTAGCAATAATTAAATAATTATATTTAATTTAAAATCCTGCTGTAATTAATCTACTGTGGTTTCCAAATTCGCTCAGAATTACCAGGCATTTTTGAATGAATATCTCAAACTGGACTGTATATGCTCTAGATCAAGAGTTCAAATTCACAGCTAATCTTATTAATTAAATCACTCTTATCCCAAGAATAACAATGTTAATCTATACTCCTCAACCAAATACTAAAATATAACTTTTTTCATGATTATTTATTTTGTTAATTTAAATTGAAATTCCCTCTTGAATCTATTTAGTTAAATTCATAACAAAAACCTAAATAAAGAAGCATTTCATACACAAATAAATATAATAGAGTATAATGTGTAAGATTAAAATTAAAAAGTCATTTAACTTGATCAAAGCTATATCTAAAAAGAGACTAACTTGCAATTACATAACATTATTCCAAGAGTCGTTAACTCTAATATAACAAGATAATATAAATAAATTACTGGTTTAAGATAAATGAGTTAAATCAAAAGGCTAGAATACCATCAGATATAACTAGCAACTCCCTATTTCATACAGAACTAACAAAATCGACGGAAGTATCCATTCTGAAATAAAGTATACATTTTTTATGATAAATTGATGATTGAAACTAAAGTTATAATAATCGGGAAAAACAACAGACTAGATTCAATTTCTGCTACAATAACAAATCAAGAAGTAGGGGTCTTGGAGTAAGTAAATTATCAATATAAAATGTAGAAATTCAAAAATATATCAATTATTGGATGTAAAATAAGTCAATTAATTATTTGTAAATTTATTTGAGTTATATAAAAATAATGAATCAATCTTATATTAAGTTAATCATAAGTAAAATAAGAACTTATTAAATTAATTTAGATAATTATATAATAATATATCCTAGAATACATGAAATAATTAAGATATACTTTGACAATATTAAATTTAACAAACAAACTAATATATTTAAAATTTCCTATTATAATTACTCAGATATTTAAAAATAGTTTTCAAAAATACTTTTTGTCAAAAAATATATATATCCTATTGCTAAAGTATAGTTGATTTATGAAATGAAATGAAAATCTATTTGGTGTATTCTTAGTTAGTGGCAGTTAACTTTTTTTAATTTTGAAATGATAAGAGAGATCACATTAGTAAACTTTTAATATTCAATTTATTATAATAATTAATTAAGTCCAAATCGTATAAATTTTACATTGCACAGTTTGGAAATAATAGTTTTTTTTTAATTACAAATTGGACAGAAGGAAAGTAAGATCAAATTTATAAATTAGCTATATTTAAACTATTATGGAAAATACATAATCATCTTAATGGCTAAGTTCATTTAATCATTCTGGCTTATTGATTTTCTTGTCATTCTCTTTCACGTATGTGTAATCTGTGTTCGTCTACTCCTCTGCGATTACGTCCGAATCCCCATCTTCCACTAATCGTTGCCGAAAGGTACAATGCCACTTTTGCCTCTCTGAAAGGGAACTTCTCATATTATTAATCTTACAGTTGCCTCTGATACTGCCTCTCCAATCTTAGAGTAAATCTGAATTTCTTCATCACTCCTGATCTTAAGAACAAAAATGCGACACTCGCTAAGTTTTGCATCAACCTGCTGGATCTTTGTATTCATTGTATTGTAAAAGTGTTTTTTTATGACCGCTAGCCAGTATATTTAGATTGGAAAATTTTTCTCATTTCACCATTAGCTTTAAATTAAATAAATAAATATAGCTAATTTATAAATTTGATCTTACTTTCCTTCTGTCCAATTTGTAATTAAAAAAAAACTATTATTTCCAAACTGTGCAATGTAAAATTTATACGATTTGGACTTAATTAATTATTATAATAAATTGAATATTAAAAGTTTACTAATGTGATATCTCTAATCATTTCAAAATTAAAAAGATAACTGCCACTAACTAAAAATACGCCAAATAGATTTTCATTTCATTTCCTAAATCAATTATACTTTAGCAATAATATTCTCATGAATTTTCTTGTCAAATCTTAGTGTCTCTTTTAAAATTATCCAATTGCAATTTCCAATTTTACTTAAAATCTATAGAATACTAAATATTAAATAAATCAATTATTTTTCACTTGTTGTTGAAATATCAATTCGTTTAGCGATCTCAATAATGCTTTTAGAAACAATAAAACTTGTATCTTTTGTGTTTATAATGCAGCAAAAGATACACCAGTTACATTATTATTTATATTACTTTTGTGATTTACTTCTCAACGATTTATTTTTCAAGCAAAATTGTAATTATTCAATATATCTTCAAAGATAAATCAACATTTCTTGAAGCTTCAATTAAAGAGAACAATTTAATACTCAGTTATTAGTCAACTTTTTAATATTTTTTCCTTACAAACCTTATACAAGCTGCCTTTGATAATCAACACCTTTCTTTAGATACCGATTCAAACATGTTCCTTTTTCAGCAATATTTTATTTAATATTTCTACTAGATACAATATATTCCGTAGATTTACCAATTACCAACTCTATCTTTGAAATAGGCTAGCTTAAACACTGATTAAGAAAGCATTGTGTCCAATTACATTCTGGTTTTCGTCTTCATGCCTTTATTATCGACATCACTATCATTTTCTTGTACTTTGACTGCTGCTTTTAACTAGTGTTTAAAGCTCTTATAATATAGAGTAAATTTCTCATCTTCAGCATCCTCATCAAAATTTTCATCATCTTCACAAAATTTAGATGTAACTTAACATATTTTTAAGCACACTTAGCTATAACAAGCATTTAAAATTATAATTTTCAAATAATACCATAAGCTCAAGATAACTTTGAGGCTTCAGCATTTTTATTTAAATTAAATAATAAATAATAAAAATTAAAATAATACAAATTATAAGGAAGCACATTAAAGTCTGAAGGGTTACCTAATAATAACCAGCATTAAAAATCAAGCACTTTAATAACTAATACATTTAGATGTTAGCGATTTTAGTACAGCAAATTTCGAAATTCATTAAGGATTGAAAACTACGTGGCTTTTGAGAATGAAACTAATCGTCATTGTTATGATTCTTCAAGACTGCTTTAAATGATTTTGTTAAGCTTCATTTATTTTTTAATTTACAACATTTTTACCTTGTAAAGTCGATAATAATTTAAGTCTATGCTTATTCCACTAGCGGTTATATATTTGGATATTATGTTAAAGAGAAACTTTGAAAAAATGTTTTTATATATATTTTTCGAAAATAGCTAGAGTTTTTTGAATATTTCATAGTTAGTTTTAGCGTGAACTTTAAATTAATTTCTAATCATTAAAAATAAATTTATACTGTTTAATATTAATGATTGTTATAGTCTATATTAAAATTGTTATGTATTTTATATAATTCATAATTAATTGAACATAAAAACTGCTTAAATAATTCTATTATTTTTTTAATAATATTTTATGGATTTAATTATCTATTTGATAGTGTGTTTTTAAGCTCCCTATTTTTTATCTGTAATAAAAAAGAATCTATTGTATATTATTTATAAATTGGGCTGAGAAGTAATTTTCAGAAATTATCTAAATATAATATAAATTTTTGCTCTAAATTATTATTAAAAAATAGTAAGTGAAGTTATAGTACAAGTTGGCTTAAGATAAGATTCTAAATACTAAAAATTGGGTTATTTAATAATTTATGAAATTTATATAGTGAAAGAGAAATAGTTATTATAAGTAAAAAATTTTATTGACTATAATTTTCATAAAAATGAACATTTAATTTGAAATCCCTGCTTAGTTTGAAAAAATATATATTTTTGCACAAGAGGTTGTAGAATAATGACATTTTTGAAGTCTCTAATTCTATGCTACATATAAGTATCTCTATAAATTATCTATACTTATAAATTTATTTATTAAATGTTAGGATTGAATTCTTGTATTGGATCATTCGTTTGATTCTATTTTAATTTATTTTCTTTAAATTTTAATGAAATTACGAAATAATGCAAGTAAATTCTCAATTTTTAAATGTCTTGATCTAAATAATAAGATTTCATTGGGGGTGTCAATATTGAAAGAATTTCTAAGGAGCATTTAAAAAGTGACTTTAAGTTATACATATTGGAATCCATTTTTATTAAACTATTTTATTTATATTTATCCTAATAAATTTTAATTTTTTAGTTTGTCTTACAAATTTTTATGTTTTCTTTTAGAAGTTTAAATATTTTATGTAAAAACTTAATTAGGAAGTATGCTTATTAGTTTTAATAGTTTTATCTCACAACTTAGCTTAAACTTGTTATTGAAGATTTCCTAGAAAACACAAAATACTTAGGAGAATAATAATTTACTGAAATAAAAATCCCAAAACCCTTTCAGTAGTTTTGATTGAATTTTTGATTGATAAAAGTAGACAATTACTGCATACTTATTAGGGTTTTAATAGGGTAGATGTAGGGGTTTATTGTTTAAATATTAGTTATTTATGTGAGTATTTGCGTGGTTTAAGTAAGATTATGAGAATTAATATATAGATTTATTGTTTAAGTTGCGTTATGGATGTGATAATTATAGGAATTAACTAAGGTATATACTTAACTATACGTATATAACAAGGCTGCTCCATAAATCACCAGCTACTGTTAGGTCTCAATGTCTTTTAGTATTTAATTTAAAGAGATAGTACTTTAACTCTAAGCTTTAGTGAACTTAAAATTTTAGCAATGTCATGTCGATTATCTTATTAATGATAATACTATGAAATACTGGCTCATTTCTCTCCAACCTAGTGAGCTAAATTGTTTCATCGCCAATTTCCTGATCTTCATATCTCTCCTTTTCTTAAGCTAACATATATAAAAAGAATGGAATATCTTACAAGACATTCAATCGCATTAAGAGAATGATTGACTTTAATGTTCCATTTTATAAGGATAATTTAAATTATATATTTGATTAAATGCAGAGAGCTTAAGAGCATAATACAAAGTTCATACACGCTGATGAGGCTGTATTTACATTCAATACCTTTATATCAAGGTCTTGGTACATGAGGTATAGTAATATAGAAGTTTATGATCAAAAGGTTAAGGTGTAAACTCATGATATTTTTGGTGGAATAAGTGAAGATAGTGGCCTCGAGACTTATGTCATTCACCCTCGTTCTATAAATATTGAATAATATATAAGATTCTTGCAAGAACTCAAAGACAAGTTCGCTGACAAAAATATTATTCTGTTCGTTGATAACTTATCAGTTCATATAACTAAAGAATCAAGGAAGGAATATGAAAGATTAAACATAACACTTGTATTTAATGTTCCCAACAGTCATTAGTTTAATGGAATTGAATTATATTGAGGCATATTGAAAGGCCACTACAAGAAAACACTTCTCTATCATTTGATGCACGATTTGAAGATAGATGCAGTGGATTTTATTAAGAGTGCTGCTAAGAGAGTCAGCGATGATAAAGCTAAAGTATCCGCAAGAGAAGGGAGATTTTGTGTTTATAAATAAGTTTTTGATTTAAACGAATGAATAAGTTCACATATTTAATTAACCCAGAAAGGGATTTGGCTTCTCTATATTTTCTTCCTCTTAAGGTTTGCTTTGGCCCATATTTCTTTTTTTAGTGCCAGCTCGTGCATCTATATTAATATCGTCTGCCTTTTAAAATTCTTTGAAGAGTCTCTTACTCAATTCTTGCTTTACTAAGACTTTCTCTCTATGTTTAATTTGCTGCGCTCTTTCATCAAGTAAATAGCAGTACCAGGTTTTTATATAAAGTTAGAAGTCTATGCTTACTTGAGATGAATGAATTATGATTTATAATAAGAAATTAATTAATTTAATCAAAAACTTAATATATTAAAAAGTATTCGTATAGATAAGACGCAGGTGGAAGTACAGCACTCACTTAAAATGTAAGTTACAAAAAGTATATCTTTAATTTTTATTTTTTAGTGGTCCTACCTGGTAAGACCACAGTTGTCACAAGACAGGTGCTGCGTAAGACGATAGGGAGAAGGGACTAAGGACTATATATTTAAGATGAAGAAGATGATGATGACGATGAAGAAGAAGACAAGATGATTTTAGAGAGATTTCCATTTTTGATTATACTTACAAGTATTAGTATTAAAGTTAATTAAATAATTAATAATTTAAAGTTTTCGTATTATAAATCATAAATGCTTCTGCAATCCTACAGTCAGGAGTACCAGATTTTAATTCCCTGCTTCTCTTTCTCTTCAGGAGAGATGCTGTAGAGTTTCTTGTGAGCTTCTTAAATTACTTTATTTAAATACTTTGCTTTAAGAGTTCCAAGAACTCCAAACAAGAAGTTTCTCTCTGGTAACTTATTTGAGAGCTGCAACTTTGATGGTAGGTAAAGAGCAACGTCTGAATCACTCATATCATCATACAGGTTTGTCACTGAGATTTCAGAGTAGTTAGATATTTCAATCATTTTTATTTCATTGGTCTTAAAAGCTTTTTTCACTTCACCTAGAAAGGATTTTAAGAATCAAAACCCCATATTAAGTTTTATAAGTGCTTTGATCTGTAGGGTATAGTTGGGGTTAGTAGAGAAAACGCAAGTTTTATGTGAATTTAATGAATATTTAATCTATAATAGGCATGATGATTAAAATTATTTATTTAAATATAATTTAAGTACTTTTAAGTAAATCTTTCATATTAATATCTTCTACGAAGAGTAATATTACATTTTATAATCCAACCGTCTACACTTTTTTAAAAAGTGGGGACGCTTAGAGGATTTTAATTAATCTTGAATTATTTAAATTAAATTGAATTAATATATTATTAAAACTGGTATATCTTTAAAAGTATTTACAATGACTTAATGACAAAATGTTATATTTGTTTCTCATGATCCAGGATTTAAATCTGAAAAGATATATAAGAAATTCTTTTGGATTTAATAAATTCTAAATGGAATTAGAAAATTGTTTTTTTCTTGATATTTAATAATATTTTTACGGACTAAGATACTTGTTTATATACTTACTTAAGTTTTTATAATTCTTTTTGGAAATATATAGATCTATTAGGATCTCTTTTATTTTAAAGGAATTTTGAATCCTGAATTTAAGTCTAGAGTCTATGTATTTTACTATTATATAATGTTTTAATCATATCTATAATTAATTTCATTTGTTAAACTGTTAAACACTCAAAACCCCAAAACCCCTTAGTGAGGTTTATAAGTGCTTTGATTTGTAGGGAATTTGTTAGGGGTTGGGGTTATTAATTAAATGCGAGACAAAATAGCAAGCTTTCGGGGTCTATTTATGATGAAGAGTATATAGATTTAGTGTTTAAACTGCGATATGGATGTGATATATCAGTGAATAAGTAAAACCAGTACTCAACTATAAGTCTATTGCACTGCTATTAAAGCGAAGTCAATCAAATGTTCGATCCCACTGCCTTATAGCAGTATAACTAAAGCAATAATAGCTGAATTCTATGCCCAAGAGGAAGTCAAAATTTCTATAAAAGCATATTGACTATCTTATTAATGATAAAACTTTGAAGTATTGGGCTCACTTCTCTCTCGACCAACGAGCTACTATGTTTCACCGCCAGTTCCCTGAGTTGAAGATCACTGCATAGTCTGTTGCAAACATTTATAAACGAAATGGTATATCTTACAAAGGTATAATCGTATCAAGAGAGTGATTGATTTCACTCTGCCATTTTACAACAATAACTTAAATTATATTTAAAATTAAATGCAGAGAGCCTAATAGAGTAATATTAAGTTTATTCATGCTGACGAGGCTGTGTTTACCTTCAACACTTTCATCTAGAAGTCTTGGTATAAGAAGCATAGTATTATAGAGGTATATGACTAAAAAGTCAAGGTATAAACAATGGTAATTCTTGGAGGAATTAGCGAGGATGCTGGTTTAGAAACTTATTATATTCATCCTCGCTCTATTAAGACAGAGCAGTATATAAAGTTTTTAGAGCAGCTGAGAGAGAAGTACCCTGAATAAGAGATTATACTATTCGTTGATAATCTTTCAGTTCATAAGACAAAAGAAACAAGGAAAAGTTATGAACAACTAAGAATAACACCAGTGTTCAACGTGCCTTACAGC
>ARYC01008121.1:0-10890 GCA_000711775.1 Oxytricha trifallax
GTATATTTTTCTTATAATAGAGTATATATGGATTATGTAAAAATGTAACAAACATCACTTTCAGTTAACCTTAATTCAAGTAAGAATTCCAAGATTGCCAACAATAGTTTTAAAAAATTGCACTTCTCTTTTTTCTAAGAATAAAAACCTACCTAGCCTTGCTTAAAAGCTATGTACTCAGCATAGAACTCCTCAATCAACTTGGTAGGAAGTCTTCAAACTTTGGAAGTTAAAGCTACCAAACTTCATAGTTGAATCTATCGACCAGCAATACTTTTAAGCTCTATACAAACTTTAGTTGCTTTACTATTATCATATAACGAATGAGCTTTAAGGAGTTCTTACTAACTTCCTACAACTTAGTACAAGTAGAGAGCTTTGATAAAAGAGTGGCTTTAAATAACTTCTGAATGAAAAACTTCTTTGAGGCTTACTCAATAAGTTGAAGGTAAAATTTGAAATAAATGGAATATAACTGGAAGACAATTTGTAAAGTCTTGATGTGATGTTTGTTACATAGATTAAAAGTCTTATACTTTTCAATGATTTTTCACTTAGCTTTGAGATGAATAATTGATATTCAGTAGACTCAATACTACCAATCTTTCAGTAAAGTTATTTCTATACTTACAAACAGCAATTACTCTATTATATTGTAGACCTTGAATCTAAGCCAAGATAGTTATCCCTTAGTCTTTATGCAAATTAGAAAATACATGGAAGATAAATCGACAGTATCAGTTACAGCAAGGGGCAGTATCATTAAAGGTGATTGGTATATAGGTTGAACTAATACCTAGGACGATTATTACTTTTATTCTAAGTCAACATCAGCATTTTCCCTTGATAATTATTCAGCTAAATCTAAACTTACCAGGAAACCTTCTTAGTAGCCAATATTTCTTAGGAGTCTGAGGTGGTTGATCTGAAACATTATCTCTGTATTCAATCTTAACTCTGGCTCTACTTACATGCAATATCCAGCTCGGTTCTTAAAAAAAAAACTAACTTGGTAAAATCAAAGTGTCAAAACTTTGTTTGTTTTTCTCAATAATCTCTATATAATCCTTAATTAAAGCTTAATTAAATCTCAAATTATCTCAAATTTCTAAGACCTTAAATCCACCCTCTATTCTCAGGAAATCCAAGGGTAATCCTGCTGCTTTCGCATTCCCACTTCTCTCATAAGTGTCTGAGATCACTAAGCATACTCTCACATAGTCTGGAAGTGAAGGGGGAATCTCCAACGAAACTTATGATCGAATTAGTAGTCATTTTGAGAATCTCGATTTTACCCCTCAAATTCATATGAATTACACGACTAATCTGAATAAATTTAATTCCTAAGAAATGATGCTAATTTTGGAAAAGTTCAACTTAACCTCAGTCAATCATCACAGTTCTCTCATCACTTGATCTCAAGCATCTAGTTTAAACTTTAAAGTAACTGAGAGTTGCTTGGAGGCTTGAGTAGGAGCAGGGATCGTTCAATTCTATTTTCTAACTGTCATTAAGATTTAGTTTTATTTCAGGCATTTTTATTTAATCAGTTAAAGTATTAAAGTTTAAATTTTAACCTACTCAAACAACTATGGAGATATAATTGTATATACTCTAAGGCTCTATAGTAAGCTTAGATTATAATTAATCTCACTTATTAATAGTGAGGAATGTAATGTAGTGAGGTTGGTTAGAGTCAGGTGGAAATTCTACCTTAAACTATATTCAAACTCTGTGATTGCATTGTATAAATTTTAGTTTTTATGATCATTAAACTACTTAAAGCTTAGCTTTAAGACTCATTTATTAATGCAGAATATTTGCAACTATTACAGGTAGCTATTGCCATATTTCCCTTAGAACTTTAACTGTATCATCGGTGAATAAATATAATGAAGGGATCCTAATAAAGTTTGCTAAAGCGAAGAAGATAACTTATGAATAAAATAGTCGTTAGACTACTGGAATTGTGTCCATTTTGGAATATGTGTCCATTTTGGAATATGTGTCCAATTTGGAATAGGTGTCCATGTAACAAACATCACTTTTGATTTACTAATTGTAATATAAAAAAATTCAGTAGTCCTATTATATTTATTGTTGTTGCTCAAACTGCCTGATAGACTTTTGTACTATTACATTATAGATCATCCAGGACTTAAATGCAAAAGCAATAAGGAAATGAATCGAATCATCGTTAGGGATATCATACAGTGAGAAGCCCTCTTTGCTAGTCTCTCTAGTTCCTTCCTACTTTTCTTCTTCTAACATTCTAACATTCCAGTATCTTCATCTTTCTCTCTTGTGTGATAATGTTTGAGAAGAAATATATAGATAGTTAAGAGAGAAGTAGCTCTACTTTATATCAGAGTCTTGTGGATTTATTCTTTTAGTGATTGACATTAATAAGGAACAGGCAAGAATCTATGTAAAGATATTTCAGGCTCCAACCTTTAGGAAAGCTGTAACCATTTGAGGACGAATTACCTTGCCTGCAAAAAGAACTGAATTAAATTTTGAAGTTTTTCTTTAGTGTAATAAACATCACTATCACACTAACCAAAATTTTCTCTGCGTTTCCAGTTAAATTAGCAACTCCCCCTTTAATACTTTGAGTAGGTCTGAAAGTATATTTTTGTAAGAGGACACTTCTTGAGACAATCTGTTGAAGACTGAGAGTTTTTCAGCTTTAGTATCACGTTTCTTTCATACCAAAGTTAACTGTAATCTTACTCTGAACATTTGCAGTCTCGATGTACCTTTACATATTAGAGCTTCAGCGAGGTAGTACTATTTCTTCTTAGACCAATCTCTATCACCAAACATTTAGTAGTAAAGTTGGATGAAATTCAAGAATTTCAAAAGACCTTGAACTTTCTCCTGGTCTCTACTTTTAAAACTTGATAAAGTGACTTAACTTGGCTTTTCTGTTGCTGCGATTTCAGTTTTATCAAAGTCAAAACCAACATTCTTGTTTCATTTTTTGGCTTGGACTCTGAGAAGTACATAAATTCGAGCATTTCCTCTTCCAGCTTTTTTATTTGGCTTTGTAAGTACAAAATTATAATCTGGAATTGAGATTGGCTTATGTGCAAATTATTGATACTTCTACTGAATTTGCCTTCCTTGAAATAGCAGCAGTTATTTCTTCTATATTTTATATTAAAAACAGGAATGCCTAATAATTTAATGATTGAAAATAAAGTAAAAGACTCCCTGAAATTCTGTACTCTTTTTCTTATGACTGTAACAAACATCACTATCAAATTTATGAGCCTGAGGCTCTGTAATTTTTGTCAAAAGATAATTATTCAAGAGAACAATAGGATTAATAACAGCAGTAATACAGATGCCATAACCTAATTCAAACCATTAATCAAATAATTCCTTTGAACTAGGGTGTAACCCTAGCCTAGATAAACTTGAGGAAGGGCTACTGAGGTTTTCGCAGTGAGATTATTATAAGGACTTCAAACAATAATAGATTATTACTAAAAATTAAGCAACCTATAAAATGATTCTCAAGCTTGAATCAGATAGCTTTAATTTTATCAAATTCAGAGTCCTACCAAAGAAAAAATAAATTGACTTCAAAAGAAAAATGATTTCTCTTGTGGAGGCCAATCCAAAAAATAACTTTCAATTCAAAAATCTAAACAAATTTACAATTACCTCCCTATTTTTTCACTATTTAACTTAAAAGCTTTATATTTAAACTCCTCAGATTTGTTGCAAGTTAGAAAAGTACTAATTTTATTAAGGAACCATGAAAATTTATTTGTATTGACCTAAATACAAGCTGCTTGAAATATCTTCTATAAAGTTTTAGAACCCAATTAATTTGAAAATTATAAGTTCAAGTCGCTCTTAACTATTTTTTCTTTAATTACTTAAGTTTTCTCAATTTATTCAAAGTTTTCATTTAAATTTTTGATTTTAGGTTTAAATTAGCTGTTCATATAGTTACGTAGATCTTATAAATTTCAAAGCCTAACTTAAGTTTTTGAGTTTTTAAGTTATTCTATTACTTTATGTACTGAAATAATAATTTACTTGCATTTTGATTATTTATATTGCTGAATTTCTTAGATAATTCGGTTATTATCTAAAATTTCCCGAAATATATCCCTAAATTACGTTCAAACTTAGCTATAGCCCAATAACTTTAGTTAAAAAAGTGAAAGTAAAAACTGCAAAAAGTTTAAAAGCTTCATTTTTTTATAAAAAATAACAGCAAATCTATTAAATAAAGTTTAACGTTCAAGTTCAAGTGATGTTTGTTACAAAAGATTTAAAGTTTGGTTTAACAAGTGAAAAAAAGTTTTATCAATCAAAGAGAATGTTACCAATCTTTCTAGTGATAAGTAATTTCTTGCTGTATAAAACATAGCTGGAGTTTAATTAATGTAATAGTTGAGTAATAGTTACCACTATTTAATTTTAAGTCTAAAAATTCAAAGATTAATTATATTCAGGGTAGATTTTCATATGTAACAATAAGTAAAAACCTTCAAAATAACACAGTGAACACAACTTAATTATCAAATCAGAACTCAATATATTTATTGTAAAAAAAAACCCAAAAAAGCATAGTAATATATTACATAATCCAAGAAATAATAAGCATAAATAGTTAAATTATTTTTTCTAGTATTAACAGTTAAATGATATACACATAATATAATGACTTACTAAACTTGATTGAATTTTATTCATAGATAACTTCGGTAAGGCATTGGGTAAATGGCGAAAACTGGATAATGTAAACATAGTTTTAAACAGCAACAAATTCAGTGAGGTTTCCAATATGGGGTCTCAATCTAAGGTCTCTTTTAATTCTTTGGGGTTTTAAGTATTTATTGAATTTCTAAATATTATCATTTTGTAGCAAGAAGAGAAATCTCTTTTGTTTCCAAGCAATCTGGTATACTTTAACAGTACTTTGCTGTTTATAAATAAATAGAAAAAAGAATTGGAATTGAGTTAAATTTCTAAAACTATTGAGGCCTATTTCCAAGTTGCAGTTTTAACATCAAAGAATTTAGTAATGAAAAGTTTATCTTAATATTAGTAAAAACTATTAATTAGATAAAGATTGTATAATCATATTCGTTTACGATTGATATTTCCCTTTGATAAGATCTTTCGAAGAATTGATACTTGAATCGAATTATTTATGCTGTAAGGGATTTAGACTAAAGTTGGTAAGGAAGGTAATTTATTCTCTGATACATTAAAAGCATAAAAAACAAATATCTAAAGCGTTCTAAGACTACTTACCATAATAAATTTATACCCAATTTTCATTTCATTCATAGAGTTTCAATGATGTATTATTTTACTATTGCTGAACACAGTTGTTGCCATCATTAAATTGATTTCTAAATTGTCCATTTAGATTTAAGCTAGATTGATTTTCGTAATTATCTTAATAAACAACTTTTTGTGTGATATCATTGTAAGAGTATCGAGAGAATGGCGCGTATTTAATAATGTAAGGGTCATCTTGAACGGTAAAAGATTTAGTAGAGTAAAATTTTTGGGATCTTTATTAGCATTCTTAATGGTTGTTGGGGTCTTCTTTTGTTTAGAACTTTTAAAATGGTTTTAAATCAGCATTATCTCCAAGGACGATGATCTCAGTGAACATTTATGGATTTCCAATGTAGTATGAATCAAGAGTAAGGAGTGAAATTTTCTTGAATGCGAAATCAATTGTTTGCCACTTGGAGATTGAATTAGCTTTAACATCTTTTGGTCTATTCATTTATAATTAGAAGTGAATTGAATTTCTGTTACTGTCATAATTAGTCTCATTTGGAGTCTAAACATCAGAGAATTTAGTAATGAAAAGTTGATCTTCATTCAAGTCGAAATCGTTAGTTCTGATAAAGAGAGTGAAATAATATTTCTTAATGAGTTATAATATTTATTTAAGCACTTACGATGAATTGAATCTTGAATGGAATAAATCTTTGATGGTAAAAGCAAGATCCTAGTTAGTAACGTTGATAGCTTCATCACCTGATACATTAAAAGCAAAGATAATGTAATATGAATCAAGACTAAGGAATGAATTTTGCTTGAATGAGAAATCAATTGGTTGATAGTTAGAAATCTCGTTATATTTCAAATCAATTTGATTCGTTTATTGAAAGTTAGAAAATGGAAGTAGTGTTGAATTGAATTTCTGATACTGTGCTTGGTTTGCCCCAAAGTTTGAGTCTTAAAATTTGAGAATTTATTAATGAAGAGTTGATTTTCATTTAAGTCGAATTCATTAGTTCTGATTAAGAGAGTGAAATCATATTTATTTGCTAGGGTAACTGGGTTAATTTAATCTCTCGAAGAATTGAATCTTTAATGGAATATATCTTTGATGGTAATATACAAGAATGATTTTGGTTACTGTGAGAATTAAATTACGATTTCTCAATATCATAAGAATTTCTTAAAGATTTAAATATTAAATATTCGGATTACCTATATTGAAAGTTAAGAAAAAATGTTTTGGCTTGATTATCAATGTATATCTGTTAAAAAATCCTAGGAGCTCCTTGGTTCATCTGAATTTTTATTAAGTACCTATATAAAAAGATTTAAAAAAATACTTAGCCAAATTGTTTCTGATTATTTTGTTTTGCAAATTTAATTTTGATTTTTAATTTTGTAGACGGAGATTTACTGAAGAAGTTGTAAAGATTTAATCAAATTACTACCGAAATTATTTGAAGTTTATTATTAGTTTATGGAATTATTTCTATTCATTAAGGCAAAATCTAATCATTACGAGGAAACAAATGATCAGTTTAGGGTATTTAATTAATTAAGAGCGGCAGTGACATGACTTAAAAGCTACATTTGCTCAAGTAAAATCGCAGTGTTGCAATCACTGGATGTTTTCAACCTCGCGTTTCGCTAATCAATGTCTGCATGGTAATTAATTAAAGAATCTGAATCGTATCAAATAAACAAACGATCAATTTTTACAAGGATTTTTAAACTTGCACAGTGACATGACTCTCAGGCTACATTCCTCCGCAGATTTTTCGCCAATCGATGTCGGGCAAGGACGATAAATCGTAAATTAATTATAAAATATTTTAATTTATCTTAATTTTAGAGAACCAATAAAATGAATATTTAAAAGGAAAACTATAGAACTTAATTTTACTTCAGAATTGATAATCTTGAGGACAAGAATTAAATTTAATTATATAAAATATTTTATTATCCAAAAGGAAAATTTGTAACTTGATAATTTGAAGCAAATAGATTAATTCTATTTAATAATTTAAAATCTATGATAAAATTAATGGTTCTGTAAATGCTAGTTAATCATAGCTGTAATTGAATTAAGAATAGAAGAAATTTTAAACTGAACTATTTGCTATAAAATCTCAACTTAATGCCTAGCAATATATATCACATGTAAATGCTTTAATTATTTTTAAATTTTAATGGAATTTAATATTAAACAAACTTTATTGAGAATAATTATAATAATTTTAAAAGCAATATATTTTAAATTTAAAATTCAAATTATCTTATGATAAAATTAAATAAAATAATTTACATTTTAGTTTGAAATAGAAGTAATTTAATTTTACATGATTTATATGAATTAATGGAAGGGGAAGTTAAAATTATAACTAATAATATAATAAATGGTACGACTAGGAGATGTAAGCATTGAGCATCAAGAAGTAGATTCACACACTTCAGTTCGGATTTGTAATATGATCTTTGTTTCACTGGTGGTGTAAAGTGCAGAACTGTGTCCCTTTACAATTTACCCTGAACTGGCATTTTTAAATTCATCGCAGATTATTATATTTAATAACACTAATTAAGCTATATTTAAAAATGTCCTAATTCCCTCTGAACAACACTGAGTTGAGAAATACTGCTTCTTTTTCACATTTACACTTTTTAAATGATAACTTCCTTCGCGATTCTACTTTGATAAATTTACTTATATATAATCGCAATTAAGCATGAGTGCCCTATTTTCAAAGAAACTTCTAAATTTCAATTATTTGGCCCTACTTTCAAGCCCCTTTTCGGTAAATGAGAGAGGTTTTTATGAAAAAGTCCCTATTTTGCTCTAAACTACGCAAGTCTCTAAAATCGCTAATTTCGAAAATCTCCCAACTTCCCTAATTATACAGACCCATAAATTTGAGATGTATCAATTTTTACAAATACATATATAAATTTGACCAGCCCCCTAATTTTTTTGACCAACTACTAATAAAAAAATGACACATGGCAACAAAAACACAGGGGTTTTGAAATTGAGGAGATTTGGGGTTTACGCATTTTACCATTGGTCTAATTATATTATTTATTTAATTTTAATTTTATTTTCACAATTTCCTGATTCAATTCTATTTTAGCAATAATATGAACGCAGTTAAAGTGTCAGCAGTGCCTCAAATCGATGGACTCACAGTTCAAGACTTTCTCGATTATGCAAGAGGGTCTTCAAGACTGCTACAATACTTGCCTGAAGAACGAGATTGGGTCCACCTAAACAGATAATGGATCTGTGATTTGCTCTTCACCCTAGACACCGATGGTGTCTCCCTGATGATTTATGATGCAATGCTCTAACGAAGAGAAAAGCTAGAGTAAAATAGAGATCTCGTCATAGAAATGAGACCCGAGTTCGTGGACGCTCTCAGCAGATGCCTTAACTTTAGCAGTAATTTACTCTCTCTTAATTCCTTGTGTAGCTGAGCGAGGTAAGGCTGTGAATCTCGTTAAGGATTCATCTAAAAGAAAGAGAACCCGTGAATAATTAGAGGAGGTAAAAGACTATGAAATGGCTTTGAAATAAGATAAGCAAGAATTCTTGCAGTAAACTAAAACGTTGAAGCAATAACATGACGATATGGAAAGTGAGTTGCTTGACTTACGCAAGATGAAAGAGCAGTTTATGCAAGATGGTAACATGTAGAAATTGCAGAATCAATCTCCAAACATGAGACAGTGAGTGCTGCTGCTTCTATTCCTCCACGATTCTCTATATACTATTAATAGCAAAAACATGAATATGGTGAATTGCTTTAAAAAATTAAGATAAATCTCATATTCTTAATCTTGGTTTTCTCTCTGAATTTCTATGGTTTATGTCGCTTTTAAAGTGCCTTCTCTCACTCGAGGCTGCCTTCAACCATTTTTCCATGGTCTCTTCGTTCTCTGGCAGCTCTGTATGAGTGCAAGTGAATGTTTTATCTCTAGCACTGCTAAGAGTAACCAACTCTCAAGTCTTATTTTATTCTTTGATTAATTCAAGCTTTTGTTAACCTTTCAATAACCTTCTCTTTGAACTTGCAGAACTGCTTTTACTTTTGGATCTCTCTCTGCTTTGAGCCTTAGCAATTTCATGGTGCTACCGCTTTAAACACTCCTGTGCACCAATTGCTATACCTGCTCGAATGGTTTATCTTGAAGCACAGGGTTTTAACTCATCTTCTATTCAATAAGCTCTATGAAAGAAGGTTAATAAAAACCCAACTTACTTTATTCACCTTATTCTTCAATTTATTAAGGCTCCTCTTCTTCTTCAAGATTATCTTGCTTCACTACTGGTGGTGGGTTGCTTGCTTCACTGTAAGCTTTCTCAGTGAGAAATACAATTTGTTGAACGATTTCTCTTACAATATTATCTTGCTCCTATTCGTTTGAAAGCTCTGCAGAAATTTATTCTTAAGGCACCTGGTTTTATTAAAGAAAATTTTCCATTGCTTATTATCGATTTATAAAATTGATTATACTTAATTGTGCTTGCGAGCAAGTATAAGCTCTATCTCTTTCATTTCAACTATAAGCAGCTGCTCTTCACTATCTTTAGAAGCTTGCTTATATAATACTCGCTGCCACCTGCCTTTAGTGTTAAGTCTCCCAATTCTACGAATGATTAAATATGAACCACCATTTTAATCGATTTCATCATTAGTTTAGATATCTGTTCCTCTCCCCTGTGGCTCGTTGAGCAAGTAAACCCCGTAGTTTTTGCTTGAATTTCTCATTAAATATCTTCCTTCAAGCACAGATTCGATTTCAGTCGCCTAGGAGTGGTTGAAACTAATGAAATCAAAATCGGATTTCTTTAAACCTATTTCAATAGCAATGTAATTTGTTCAAGCCACTATTAAAACTGGTGAAACAGCTACTTAATCCTTTATGATTTCCTTGATTCTTTGTAAGTAATCTCCTTGGTTTTAACTTATGAGCAAGTCTGATAACTAAGTTTTATTATCTCCTTTAAGTTTATCAAGGGTAGGGAATACTACAGGTGTGCTATGCAAAGCTAAACTGAAGCAATTTTCTTCACCTTGAGAAAGATGGCTTCCTGAAAATCCAATAATACTTCTCGATTGCTTGTAAAAATTTAGCTGGTTTATAATGTTGTCAGCGGACCCATCGAAGATAATCCAGTCGTATTCATCAACAAGCACGATTCTATCGTGCCACACACTCATGAATTTAGTAGCCTTCATTTGTTTCTTGAGTTGTGGTTGAGTGAAAAAATAAATGCCTGTACTTTTTGCAAAGAAATTATGGTTTGAATCAAGTTCCATTGCACTAAAAAACTTTTTGAAATTTTTGATAATCTCTCTGCACTAAGTGCTCATTCTTGCCAACTATGATAACGGATAGCTTCATTTTAAGAGCTATAAGAATGGCAAACGCAACGCAAATCAAGGTCTTGCCATTACCAATACCAAAATGTATCAAATGGTTTGAGTGCAAGTTTTCGCAAATATAGTTAATGCACAAAATTTGAGAACTATATAACTTAAAGCTAAGATTTTGCTGCAGCTTTTCTAAGTCATTACTCAAACTTAACCTTTCATTCTGTGGCTTTGAATTGAAAGCACG
>ARYC01008122.1:0-21010 GCA_000711775.1 Oxytricha trifallax
ATTGCTGCTATTATCTTAGAGTGCGTAATGGAAAGTATGTCATACTTTGGAACAAAGCACGAGAAAAAATCAACAAGTTAGGCTGCTAAACTTATAAAATATGAAGAAATCTGCGATAAACTTAAGAAGATAGTGAGATGATCATAGTAAAAGCTCCAACATATCCAAGATAATCATTAGATGAGTTTCTAGAATAAGTATTAGACAGCTAGATTCAAGAGGTATCATAAAGACAAGCAGATAAAAATTTTTTGAGTTAAGCACACAAATAATCATTAATTATTCATTAAATTAATATAAAACCTGCATTTGTCTACTAACCCCAATAAGACCCCAACTATACCCTACAAATCAAAGCACTTATAAACC
Organism: Oxytricha trifallax; assembly: GCA_000711775.1. Classification (NCBI taxonomy): domain Eukaryota; phylum Ciliophora; class Spirotrichea; order Sporadotrichida; family Oxytrichidae; genus Oxytricha; species Oxytricha trifallax. Next base: position 370 of record ARYC01008122.1, read on the forward strand.
TCACTAAGGGGTTTTGGGGTTTTGATTGCCTTACATTTTAAATATAGTTCTTATTCTTTTTATTAATTTTATTAAACTTAATATTTTTATTATATTTTAATTTATTCGCTCTTAATTATCAAACATAACTAAGGAAATGAACTATTTTTTATCATAATTATTTTTTCATATATAGTTTATATTTAATAGATTTTTTTCAATTATATATAAACTCTATTTGAATATGATATATTTTAAAATTTAGGCTTTAATTATATAACAATAATGATTTTATAATTATCTAATTAAAAATTTGTAATAGTCAAAATTTTTGTATTAAATTAACAATAGTTTATTCCTTTAAAAAAATTAGTAATTAATTAACGAAAATAAGATTATTGAAGTTAACTTTATTAATTATTATTAAATGTTAATAAATCATGCTTTAGTTGAAATTTTATTTTTTGCGATTGCAAAAATATTAATAAATCCTAACAAATAGTTTATTCAATTAGAAACAATGAAATGTACTTAAATAACTTTATAGCTGATTGATTAATGTTATATTCTTCTTTTATTCATAAATAAGTCTTATCATATTAATATGGGTACTTTTAATTTTTTTGAAACCATTTTGGTTGTTTTCTGTTTAACCCATTTTGTTTTCATTGATTTTTAATAATAACTTTTTACACAATTTTTTTCTAGATGTAAAATGACTTCTATTGATCTTGTGTTGATAAATTCAGGGTATGATTCCTTTTAATATTTACTTAAAAGAATCAGCCTTACTTCTTTTATTATTATGGAATTTGTTTATCGTTGAGCCATTGTGTTATTTTTTGACAAACCGTTTCTCTCATTTTCTAAGATTTGCTCAATATTTTCCCATCAAATCCCTCTGGACCTATTGCTTTATTGAAGTTGCATTCTGATATAAATTGTTCGACGTCTTTTTCTTTACAAAATCTCTCTGCTTCTTGTTCGTCCATTATCATTATTTCTTTTTTATCAGCATTCATCCTCTATCTTCTCTTTTATGTTTAAATATCTAACTGTAGAACTCTACAAGCTTTTTTACTCGTGCCTACCCAGCTTCTACTCTTTCGTCTTTAATCGTCAGTCCTTTAATTGTTAATGAATCCTTTAAGCTCTGAAAGTAACTTCACTATATAAGGATCTTATTAAATCATTTTGTCCAAGCATTACTCTAAGTCATTTATTACTTTTCTTCGTTTTATCTTCTACTCTTATTATACATTAGTCTGATTCGACCGATTGTTTCTTAAAACCCACTCTGGTGGATGTTAGTACCCTTTTTTCCCTCTTACTTGTTTTTTATTTTATCTGCAAAACATTTCTAAATCGGATTTTCCAGATCCTTAGTGAAAGTTCTCTCCCTTCTTCGATGAATGTTTTTCATTATTACTTCTTGATATCTGATATTCTAATCGTTCTTTCCCTGTCTGTCAATTTCAGGTCTTAATCTTGGTCATTTATTCTGAGGTTTACTTAAACTAGCTTGTGATAGGTTAGTTTAAGTTATGTTTCCCAGTTCATTGTCTCTACATTTGTGAGAATCTGATCAAGTTAATTTCTCTTTGTATGAGTTTCCACTCCTTCCAGAATAGATTCTTTCAACCCTTCTTTGTTAAATCTTTTTTCAGGTCTTTAATGTGAAAGTTAAAGTCTCCCATCAGTATTATTCTCTATCTCTGGCACATCTATTTCAATGATTTAATCATGAAAAGCAGCCTGTTTTGTAATTCATTTACTTCTTCATTCCAGAATGAGGGCATATATTCTGTTATAATGTGGAGTGGGAATCCACCCACGTTAAGATGTTCCATGCTATTAATCACTTTAGAGTTTTTATTGTTTTTATTTCATACTTTCCCCTGCTTAACACTAGAACTCCTCGATTTTTAGCTAGTTAAGTTTATGCTTTATTGTTATTATTGATTCAAATCAATCTTTAGAGTCTTGTTTCTACAAATCTTATAAATCAGAGTTTTTGCCTTCGATGTCTTTCAACAGTTGGTCTTACTTCAGTTTTGAGTTTTGCCCTCTAACATTTATGATAAATAAGTGAAAATATTTATTATTAAATTGAAATTTAATCACCTTAACATAATACTTATATTAATAATCAGAATATCAAATATAAGAACGTTACCTAGACTAACCACTCTTCTTAAGATAATCGAACATTTACTTCTTAATTTTATTGAATCTTTCTTATATTCAGTTCTACAGCGAGTTGTCTGTCTGGTGCTACATCGGCTCTTATCAGGCTGGACCTCTATAAAAAATTTTTAATTAGATATGTTTTTTGTAACTTACAATTTTGTGAGTGTAGCTGCTCCGTTAGCGTTAATCTCTAAAGGTTTCCTTTTTCATAATAATAATTTCATTTTTATTTATCAATTTCCTTTTATAAATTGTGATCCTACAGGCACAGTCTTATTTCTACTGTCTCGTATTCCCTTGTCTTTTGTTACTAATAAACTATTCTCTCCTCTTAGTTCGCTATCTTTCTGCGACCCTCTAATTTCTTATCACCCATCATTCAGATTCTCTAACAGGTTAATAATATTCAAGCTGTCGGGGCTCTTGTTAGTCTTTATCGAAAATTAGTATATGTTTCTCCAATTGTTTTATTATTACTAATCATCCTGGTTTTGGAATGTAAAATTTTACGATTTCGATTTTGAATTTTCAAAAATTCCTCCAATGTTTACTAGGATGAAGGTTTTTCTTCTTGATCACTATTTAATGAGTAAAATCGTTAGTCTTCTCTTCCCATTGGTTCTTTACTATTCTGGATCAATTTTTCCCGCCCTCTTTAATTATTAAACATTTCTCTCTCTTTTTATTAATTAATTTAATATTTAGATAGATAGATAGATAATTTTTACTTAAAGGTAAATTAAATTTGATAATAAATCCTTCGTAAATATAATCTAGAGTAATTCATTACTCAGTTAGGAGATCTCTCTCTTTCTTCTCTGTTGCTACTTCCTCCTCATTCAACCTGTTAGGTTACTCATCTTTGTTCATCTTGTATGTTCAATCCTCTTCTCCATCGCTTCCTATCTTTTCATCCTCTTCTCTTCTGAGAACCAGTTTGGGTTTGGCTTAGATAGAGCTCAGGATGAGTTTTAGTTTTGTTGATCTTCCGTGTCTAGGTTCACTCCATCCTTTCACTTTTCTCTTCTGGGAGCATAGGAAGCATTCTGCTTCCACTAGGTCCTACTCTGCATCGTTGAAATACTCTTCCTGACCATCTTGGTGATCAACAAGCTCCATTTTGTTGTCGTCTCCAAAACCCACTCATTCCATGTATCAACGTGAGACTTCATGTAGGTTGTTTCAGTTCCTTTCTCCTCATTCGTCAACTACCATAAATCTTCATTTCTCTTCTCAGCCACTTACTCAGTTTCCTCTGCATTCACGGTAATTCCTTATTTTTCAATCTCTAGTTTCATATGTCCCACATCTAGATTGAATGCCAGATATTGTCATTCGAATTTGGAAAATTAATTATAATTAAATTAATAATAGATCAAAATTGTGGCAGTTTAAGTTGGCCAATTTAAACGATCATGGGCTCATTCGATAGAGAATTAAAAATAAGCTGGACTTTATTATTGGTGGTACAATTTTATCGCATCTCTGGAGCGAGATAACTCGACTTTAATTAAACGCATCTTAATTCATTAAATTATACCCTAACATTAAAGTGAAGTTATCTTGCTCCAGGGATGAAATAAAATAGTATCGCAAAAGTAAAGTCCAGCTAATTTTGAATTCTCTATCGAATGAGCTCAAGATTAGCTCAAGATTGTTTAAATTGGCCAACCTAACTGCCAAGATTTCGATTAATATTATTTTAATTATAATTAATTTTCCAAATTCAAATTTATTTCATTCATAATACCTTTACATGTTCATCCAATCTTTGGAAAATATCTGGAAGATTGGTACTCCTTGTAGCTCGAGAGCTAAGGGATTTGTCGTTAGCATGGAAATTACATCGCAGTCCTTTAGATCAGTAACCTAGTTGATCTCAGATTTACATATGATTCTGTTCACTGCAAATTCTATCCACACAGTCTCCTTCAAGAGTTGTCTAATTTTGTATACACTTCTAGATCACTGCGAGGCTCCCTCCTATTCTCCTTAAGTCATGCATGTTATCAACCTTGTAGCATCTGTAATTCTCAGAATCTCCCAGTTTCTGAAATTCCTGATTCTACCTTGACAACTTACTCGGATTATAATACTTCTGATTTCTCCTGAATCTCTTCTAAATATGCTGTTGTCACGCTTCCAATTAGTCGTCCTCACATATTTCTCAATTTGTTGGATTCCTTTGTCGTCCACACCTATAGTGGTAGAATTAGGTGTGAAGTATCTTCTTCATGCCTCTTCCACTTATTTTAAACATACCTCCATTGTGATTTCTTTAATATGTTTTCATGGTATTATATCGTAATGTTGCCACTCCTCGTTGATTTCCCTCCTGTTGTTTCTCTGTCCAAAGTTCCCACTCTTTTACTCCGTTTTATCTGGAATTCTCTTTGTAAGTGAATCTCTGTACTAGTGTTTTCTCCATCTCGTTTTTTGTGCTGAGGCAGCATACTATGGTTACAAGTCTAGTAGTTTTTGAGGACCACCTCTTCTTCGTGAGTATGATTATGTCAAACCCTTAGCCAGTGAGATCAGCCATGTCAATCAGTAGTTTGACTTGCATCTAGTCTGCCTTGATGTATGGTGACTAATAAATTTGCACATTAAATTAGGTCCTTCGTGTTATGTCTCATTGATCCTCTTGTTGGGGTTTGATTATCCAATCTTAGGTCTCCTCATAAAATAATTTATTTGTTTAGTGGTCTTCTTAATGTTTGTTCTCTTTGATCCCTAGGATCTCCTGGTCCTTACTTTTGTCACTGTGCATGTATCTCACCTCTTTTACCTTTTACCAGAACTCTGCTTTACCTTGTCCCTTTTATAATCTTTGGTTTTAACCATTCTTGTATTGAATTTGATGATGTTTGTGTTGTTTTGATTTGCTTTTGTTTTCTTCCATTTGGCTGATCTTTCTTGATTTTTCTAAATTAAATATAAATATAGTAAATTAAAAATCGGGAAATTGTAAAAATAAAATTCAAATTTAAATTTAATTAATTAAAACAGCCTCTAATTTGAATGATGTTTAAATAGAATTTGATATAGTAAGTATAAAAAATTCCTGTAAAAAATGGCAGTTACTATGCACCAACTTCAATAAAAAGTTGAAAGTTCGAATTCTACTCTGGAAATTATTTTATTTTTGTTTTAATGTAAATCCAAAATAATTATCTATCAAAAATAAAATAATTTCCAGAGTAGGATTCGAACTTTCCACTTTTTATTGAAGTTGGTGCATAGTAACTGCCATTTCATACAGATATTTTTGATTCTTACTATATCAAATTCTATATAAACATCATGCAAATTAGAGGCGGTTTTAATTCATTAAATTTAAATTTGAAATTTATTTTTACAATTTCCCCATTTTGAATAAACTATATTAATATTATAAATTATTAAACTAGAAAGTTAAAAGTTTCACGAACGAAACCCTTTCTATGGAACCGTATCATATCTCTCTCTCTAAAATACTTTCAAATAATTCGAGAAGCTTTCAATACTTCTCTCCCAAGCATTCGCCTTTTAAAGAGATTACCTACCAAAGATTAATTAGGTATCCCTCACACTAAAAAAGCTAAATGACTAAGGAACAAATTGTTACCTTAATAAAATGGAAGCCTCCTACATAAGAAAAACGTGGCTACAACTAGTAAGCTTTAAGGTCTTCCAAAAAAGAATCGATGAACATATATCTACTACAGATATCGACGAACTAATCTTTACGACACTAGTCTCCATTAAGAGTCCAGAAAAATCCACAGAACAAATGCTTCTGCTTCAAATCACAACCAAACTTCTTATTACTACTATATAGTAACTTTAGAGATCCTTACCTCAACTTACTATTTAATAAGAAAAATAAGCACACTCAAAATTGTCGACGCACTCGATGACGTAACAGATCGGTATATATACCGAACAGAAATCAATAAGTCCCCAAACAGAAAAACTTCATATTAATTAGATCGGTAATTAAATTAATTAATAATAATAACTTTAAAGTTATTAATAATAAAACTCTAATTAAATAAAGAAATCAGGGATTGAGCTCCTAGACTAAATGATTCAGTCATATTAAGACTTAAATCAAACGTCAAAGCAACTAATAGGAACAAAAATAATCCACAAAAATTATAGCTAATAAAGTGACAAGGATGCTGGGAAAAAGTCAGGATACAGCTATCACAAGAATCAAGCAAGCAATCTAATTTAATACTCACTCACTTCAAAAAGATTAAGAGGAATTAAAAATTTCCATTGAAGCCATAGGTCAAATCTTACAAACTAATTCAATTCTACAGAATTTATTCCAAAACTAAATCTTAGAAGACAGAAAACAGAAAGAGTATTTTAATGAAAAGCCAAAAAGACCTATAAAAACTAGGAAAGCTAAAATAAATTACGACACAACTATACAACACATCTAAATAGACTCACAAACTAGTCCAAGAATGTTTGAACTAGGAGATGACCAATACTACAAACAACTTAACACCTTTTTCACTTAAATCTAAGACAAGTGGATAGACAGTCTATAATACATTTATGTAGCACTACCAAAAGCCATACTATAACTACTAGAAGCTAATACGATGAAACTACTTAGAATGGTAGAGGACCTAGAAGAATCAGATAGAATCAAACTTCAACCACTACAAAGAAGACTAATGGAGTTGGGGCATAAGAAATACTCCATGAAGAATCACGAAAAGATTGAAGTTTTCCTGATTCACTAAGACATTATGGTTACACTTGCTAAATCATACGCACTTAACATTACTCTTCCTGACATGACGAGACACAGAGAACTGATGGAAAAATACATTAAAGAAATCAGAGAGAGACAAACGCTTCCCCAATACGGGTTGAAGCAAAGAAGATGATCATTGTTTGAATTATATTTCTTAAAATATTGAATGGGCTTGACCCTTATTTGCACTAAAACGCAATATAGATCGGGGGTCCCCAGAGATCTCAATGTGATCACATTATTATTATTATTATTATTATTATTATTAGCTTCACTCTTTTAATTTTCAATAATTTATGATTTTAATTATTAATCTCTGAATTATTTTGCAATTTATAGCCCAAAGGTATCATTATCTTTTATGGATGTTTGAATTTCTGGATCAATTCATCTCCGTTAAATCTTTATCCGTCTTTATTTGTTGTCTTTTAACGTAGTTGATCTTAAGTATATTTTTGATTTTTTGATAGTATCCATACTCCTCAAGTCTTCTTATTCTATCGTCTTGCCAAACCATGTTCGCAACCACTTCGACTTGTGTTTTGCTGTCTAGATCAATTAGTCTGTGGTTCCTCACTATCTTTGAAAATCTTGTAAGGTCTCTTGCCCTGTTTATGAGGTTGCAATTAATCTTGTGCAAGGAATCTACGAATGTTTTGTTAACATTACAAAAATGACTCATGCCGTAGCTAACTTTTGTCCTTCCTTGACTAATGGCCATAATCGTATCCATTAAATTCTTAGTTATAAAAAGTTTCTTCTTTTTCTCTAGTCTCCTGTTTACTTCTCTTTACTTGATCCTTGGCTTTCTTTGTTACTATGAACCTATCTAAATTTGAGTTTTCTTTTTTCATGTTTTTCAAAACTAATTATTCAATAATCTCCCTTGTCCCACTTTCTTTCAGTTGAATGACATTTTTCAAAATCTTATTATTAATGCCTCTAGGGGTTCTGAATGCTAGTCTTTTTAGTTGTGTCTCAATATTTTCGATTTCTTCTGACTTAATGTACCTAGTTGTTACAAGGGGGGTGTATTTATAAATGACTAATGATCTTATCTGAGCTACCATTATTGTATCACAAATTGTTGGGTTGTACAATCGGTTAGATTTTTGTAGAAATAAGTTTGTTTTTTTATTTCATCCCATGTAATATTCAGGAAAGTTTTCGTATCTGAACATATTTTAATGCCTAAGTATTTAATCTCTAAGACTCTCTTGATTCATGCTACTTCTTCAGATCCTTTCAATTCTAGTGCGTTACTCAGGAATTATTGTAATAGGTTTCAGATTATGTGATTTTTCAAATCTCACTGAAACACTTTAATACTCTGCCTAGTTGTTGTTTATTTTTCACTTTTAATAATATGTCATCAGCAAATGCTAGCAGCTTCCCTTGCTTTATTAATGAAATTAGTTCTGGCTATGTATAGATTGCATCCTGTAGATATATATATTGAATTAAAATGGGGAGAACCTACTTCCTTGAGCTACAACGCATTTTTGAGCATTGATATATTCTCTTTCATATATCATTTTGTTAAGTTCTTCGATTAGACTAACTAATTTGTAGTCGTTCTTTGATTTTATCCTTTGGCGCAAAATGTACATTATTTGTCTTTCCAGACTGAGTCGTATGCTTTTTGTAAGTCGACGAATCTATGTATTTAATATGAAAATCGTTAATTGTTAGAAGTTAAATTAAAATTAATAAGAATACTTATAAATATAATCAGAAAACTTTAATGGCAGATATCTCCAGCATGACCAACATTCATTAAACTTAAGTTTCATTTTTTTATCTATTATTATATTTTTTATGGTGTAGGTGCTGCCGCGGTACTATGTACCACTGGGTTGGTACTTCAGTAGGTGGAAGGTCGGGGTGGCAGAGGTAGACTTATAAGTGCAGATGGAGACGTGTATGAAGGAGATTCTATTTTTAATTCAGATATTTAGTCTTTTTCATTTTTTTAAGTATTATCAACTATTTTTATTGTTGCTATTACTATTCTTATTAATTTTAATTTAACTTTTAATAATTAACGATTTCCATTTTAAATACATAGAATAAGTACGCTTATCTACTATTGCTTTTTTTTCGATAGTTTGGCGTGCCCCAGCAGTCTTATCAAATGAATATGTGTACTTTTGTTTTCTTTGAATCCATTTTAGTAGTTGCCTGTTTTTAATAGCTCGCTTTTTTACTCTTGTAGTTTGTTGACAATGACTTTTTCAAGAATCTAGCTCAAATTTGAGTTCACTAAAATTGGCATAATTTTATTAGTTTCTGGGTATTTTTCGACTTAATCTTTGCTAAACAGAACTAATCTACCTTAATTTTTGTATTATGGAATTGTTCTTGAGTTTATCCACTTTTCTATAGTTAGAACTACCGTTTTCTTAATACTTTCTGATTTTGCAAGCATTTTTTCGTCAAATTTATCTTGTCAAATTGCTTTGTTGAAGTTGCATTCCGTGATGCCTTTGTCTTTGTCTGATTCTTCACAAAATCTGTTTCTAGTTTACTCATCTATTATTGCGATATCTGCATTGTAATTCACCAATTAGTCTTGAGTTCTCTCATATGCAAATAGTTACTTGTAGAATTCAATTGTTTGTTTGTTGCTTACTCTCCTGATTGAACTCTTTCATCTTTAATCGTTAACCCTTTGATTGGTCATGATTGTTTCAAGTTTTTTGTAAGTCTCTTTACTAGATATAAGAAACCCTTCAAGTCATTTCTATCTATGCAATGTTTCATATCCTTTATAGCTTCGCTCCATTGCAGTTTTTTGTCTTAGAATAGTCTGTTTCATTTTGTGGTGTTGTTCTTAACAGCTCACATTGGCGGTTGTTGATATCAACTTTTAGTCTTACTCTACTTTTCAAGTTTGCCCTCGAAACATTTCCTTATTGGTATTTTCAAATCCTCAGGTATCAGGATTCGTCTTTCATCTTTAAAGGTTTTCCAAAACTGTTTCCTGATATCGTTTATTCTTACTTTTTTCATTGTCCATCAGATTTAGGTCATCACTTCCAAACTTTATTCTAAGTTTTACTTAAATTAAGTTATAGTCAGTGAGTCTGAATTAATCTAATTTCCATTCACATGTTTCTACATTCAAATAAAGTTGGTCTAGCTGATTCCCTTTTGTGTGAGTTCCCACTCTTTCTGGAATTGATTCCTTAAGGCCTTCTTTTCTTAGTCGCTTGCTGATTTCTTTTTGGTAAAAGTGAAAGTCACCCATTACTATTATCTTTTGTTTATTACATTACTGTTTAATTGATCTGATTATAAACATCAAACGGTTCTGGAGTTCTTTTACTTTTTCATTTGAATAGGGTGGATTATAGATAGCAATGATGTGTAAAGGGAATCTTCCCACGTTGAGTATATTCCAAGTCAAGAATTATCTAAGGGTTTTTATTGTTCTCATCTGGTATTTGCCACTATTCATTGTAAGCTCTACTCCGTTTCTTGCTAAATGAGTTTAGGTACTGTTTTGGTTGTTTAATTCAATGAACCTCTATGGTTTTGTTTCCACGAGGGCGATAAAATCTGGTTTTCTATCTTCTTTTCTTTCAGCATTGCATCTTTATTGAGTTTCTAATTCAATCCTCTGATATTTTATAGACAGATTTTCATTTCAATGTTTTGCGCATGCACCTATCTCTTGTTGCTTATAATATCTACTCTTCTCTTACTACGCTGTTTCTCAGCAAATCGTTCATCTCTCTTTACCCAACCTTCTGCCCCTTCCCGTGGCTAATAAAAGTGAAGCTCACGGCTATTGTCAAACTTGACTGTGTATTTGTTTAAGTTTTTATAATTATTGTTATTGTTAACTTCAACATTTGGGTAGATTTGAGTTCGATTTGTTTATGGCTTCTTTGAATATTCAAAGTAGTCCTGTATGGATCTTTTCTGCTTAGGTGCCACTTCTTCCTCTTCCATGTAAACAGGCATTCTCCTCCTTGATCTATGTCCTTCTTTATTCTCCATCTGGCTGCCGCTATTTCTCCCTCTTTTAATTTTTAATAATTTATAATTTATTATTTATTATAAATTTTTTAAATTATTAAAATTATATTCATCTCTAGTTGGAAATAAAACTATGGAATAAGTTCATTGGCATCGAGTATTGAATTAAGTGATTCTTGAATACTATTAAACCATCTATTTGCTGTATCAAGATTCTTGGTATATAGGTCTACTCAAGCATTAATATAGGGATTTAAATTAATAGATTAAGATTATTTAAAAAATAGAAACCTTTTAACAAGCAGTTCAGTATGCATTAAAAAATTAAAATTAATTACATATAATAAATTTATAAGTTTGTTTTACTTTCAGTTGCACCTGGCACAACATAACTTAATTCAAATTTCTAAAATATTAAGATTGAAGGTATAAAAAAAGCAGTTAAATTGTTTTAAATAACTGTGGTTGCTAAATCAGGAGTTATCTTTGAGGGAAGTCATATTAAATCCAAGTAAAAATTCGGTATTAATGCTGATGTTTTTATAAAATCACACAGGTAATTAATATGCATATTAATCAACAATAACAACTTGGATTTTAATCTATTTTTAAAAAGATTAATTATATTAATTTAAATATTTTGATGTAAAAATATAAATTATCCAAGCTTTATGATATTAAAATTCTCAAATCTTTCAATCACAAAATTAATTAATCTGAAGAAAAATAGCAAAAAAACTATTGTATTGCTAAAAAATTCTGTTAAATTTACCTACATTTTTTAAATAAATTAATAACTTATATATTGTTAATTAGATATATGAGTAAATTCTATTAATAGTTTCCATTTTGATTTTTAATTTCTTATTATTCTAAATAGAGTAATATAATGTCCAAATCAAATTTTTACAATAACTCTTAAACATCAATAGATGTGAAGCTATGATAATCGTTTTGTTGCTTTTCATGAATATTTTAAGAGTTAGTTTTTTCTCGAATATTTTTTGCTATGTTTTTCACAGAAAATTTTAATAGAATTCAATTTGATAAAAGCAAATCATTCAATATGAGCTAAAGGAATATAACTTTGTAAATTATTTTTACTTAATATTTGTTGGATTATACGAATCATTATGAAATTTAAAGAAATGAAAGGCGAAAGTGATATAGAGAGATAAATTCATCCATAATTCAACATTTTCAAGTCAAGAATACAATTTCTTAACATAACATTAAACTGAAATTTGATTTGAAAATAAAAATGACAATTAATTATCTCAAAGAAAAATATATCAATAAACTTTTAACATTTTAGTTTAAATAAATTTGTGATAAAATAGCATATTTCTCCTAATTAAGATTAACCAAAGCATTTCATAATAAATGTAAATGCAATCTTTGATTATAACAAGTGAGTAAACTCCTGTGAAAAATAAATAAACTTTCAATATTTATATTTCTTTTGCAGTCCATATTTTCATAATGCTTTTACATATAAAAAGTAGGTGTTTGATGAACTTTATAAATTTATTTTCTTTGATAGCTCCTTAATTTGTTAACTTTCGATGTCGTATTAAGAGTTTAAAGTGAAAAAAGTGTTAATCTAGTCTTTCTCAGCATTAATATTGCTCTTTCCATCTCTGCATCTTATGCAGCATGTGTAGAATATTATCCTGTTGTTTCATCAAGTGCATCTTGAAGAACCATAACTGGCATGACTCATAGTCAGGTCTTTAGTATCCCTTGTTAAATCTTTGATATTAAGCATTTGGAATATAGTAGAAACAGAATTTCCATGTTACAAAATTATGGGGGCACCATCGAATCAGACAGGAAAGATAGAGTGAAGTGATCTTACTAGACATAACATCTGTGCCTAGACATTCAAGCTAATTCTCATCGACAATCTTTGTCTCTGCCATATATTCAGCCTGACTGATTCTAGGAATTGTTCTAATGTCGATATTCTATCAATATAATTTACATTTCTATCTTTTTAAGAGTTCATGCTTTAACTTTCCACTTAATTATAGTAATGTAGTCATAGTAATTTCATATTTTTCCAATATTAGATTTGAATATGAATTTAGTTTAGAAATCATCATTAATCTATTACCAAAATGGCTTACGTTTTTCAAAAAAAATTATGAATTTTTAAACTTCAGTTTTTTTGTCTTTTAACTAATACAATACTAATTACTTTTAAAACTTACTATTTAATTTTAAATTACAAATATAACTAAAGCAATAATAACAACAATTATTATAACAACAACTAACCTAAACCCAGTTATTTAAAAATAATAGTAATCAGAAAAAACTTAACTGCCACTATTTTGGCAATACATTAAATTAAATTTGCGATCAAAATTCTGAAACAATTCTGTGTCAGGAATAGTGTGATCTGATTTTTCTTGATGCTGAATTAATTTCTATTTGACAAGCTTTGAAATTATGAGGTATTCCTCTTATTGATTTATGCTTCACTTGCTTCTAGACAGAGGACCCATTCATTTGGTTACTTTGGAGCTTTTTCAAAACTACTTCACTCTAATGTGATAAAGCTCAGGTGCCCATAGAATTAATGTTGATAAATACTTAGTTTGATTTAAAATTATGGAATTTTATCACTATTACACTTTAAATACTTGATATAAAGAGCGTTATTGCTGAATAGCTTACAACAGAAAAGGCGGAAAGAGATTAGAATTCAATTTACATAAAAATATTCTTATAGATAATGATAAATAATTTGCTATCATTGCATCCATTTTGAGGATGGTGAACATCAGGATGCCTAAATCTTAAGGGTAGTACTATCTTTAACAGGCTTTTGTTAAATCAAGGAGCTGCACTCTCAATTGTAATAGTAATGTGCTTAATTTCATTAAAATCTATTGGCACATATATTGTCTTCCTTAATTGATGAATTTCTTTTTAACAGTTAGTGGTTGTACCGTAACTGCTGCTTCATTGCTTATGTCGGTAGTAATTAAGTTCTAAATAATATAGTTGTTTCGAATTCGAAAGGTAGTCATCTTTGATAGTTATATTAACTGATATGCTATTACTTTTAACTTTTTTTAATTGCAATATTCAGATAAATTATTATTCAAGGCAATGTCTTATAAACCCAAACAATAAAATATGGGATATCAGTTCTTAGAGCCGATATATAGATTATAAAAATTAAATTAAATTATATATTCTAAAATTAAGCAAAACCGCTTATTTTTAATATTTTTATCTTATATTTGAATTATAATAAATGTGTTTACAAAAAAGATAGCTTTTCTTAGGTGATGTAGGTTGCTTCGATTTAATTATAAGATATTAATTTATTAGTATTAATAGGCAGATTATTAAGATTTTCTTCTCTTTTCTCTTTCATCTTTTAATACTTTCTGTTCTTTTACTTCATCTTTCATTCTAACCTCTTCATCACCTTCACTTTCTTCATTATCCATCTCATCGTCTTGATCATATTTTCTGCTAAATTGATAATTACTCGTTAACTAAGCATGCATTTTCACATTGTGAATAATTATATAAATATAACTATAAGAATTAATTGATGGAAAACATACTTTTAATGTCTAATGTAATATTTTATTTTTTAAGTTAAGTCCATAAGAATGAATCTAACTCATGAATTAATAAGTAATATGTAATTTTAATAAAAGATTATTTAAAAAGCAATAATTAAGCTGATTATTTGACAAAATATTATTACATTCAGATTTAAAATTGTAAATGCTTGGTCATTGTAAAATAAAAAACTTGATCTAATATAAAATTACTCTACTTGAAACTTCATTGTTGTTTAAGACTAATATTCCAATTGATTTGTAGTCTATTTTATAAATTTTGTTATGGATTTATAGATACTTTATAAGCTTATATATACATATTCTTTATTAATTTACCAAATAAGGTTTATTTAGATAATAATTTAATTTTGTGGGAACATAGACATCGAAATTTTCGAGTTTTCCTTTGTAAGAATTAATAATTTTACTTACTATATATTAAATATTGATAGTTTCTTATGAAAAAATTACTAAAATCATTTTATTTCTTTCTCATGATATTTTTGATTTGATTTAAGTAAAATTAACTTAAAAAACATTTAAATAATGAGATCAGTTAGTTTAAACACGCCGTGTTATTCTTAATTTTCTTTATATATTGAAAAGGTTAATCGTTCTGTGCTGAAAACTATTAAGTTTTTTGAGAACTAAAGAGCTCTTGAAATGGTGGAAGAGATCATCACCAAGCACATACATCACCGAATGGAGACTGCATAATGGAGCATTTTCTTCTAAAGAAAAGTAAAAAAATCGAAGCAATCACAAGCATACGCTCATATGATTGATATTTATACTAGCACTGACTTGCTTAATCTTCGAGATCAACCGCTAAGACGACAAGTACATCAAGTAAGTTAATAGCTTACATGTTAACTAGTCTTTAAATCAAGGATTGCCTAATGAATTATTCTTAAAGCACTGAGGTTGAGCTATTCAAGAGTTAACATACAAAAATGATCTAGGAAATGCTTGCAAGCTTGATCAGAGATGTAGATCCTGAAGATGCAAGAAAAAAATTCTAAAAGATGTGCTATTAGATCAAGCAAATATATGAATACAAGTATTAGCGTAATTTATTCAAATAATTAAGCAATCATATTAAATTTACATTATTTAATCTTTTATCATCATTTCCAAATTCATATTTATATTGAGTGTATTGAACAAACATTAGAATAGTAAATATAATAAAAATAATCTTAAACTTGTAATTTCTAATTTTAAAATTTCTTAATAGACAGAAATTTATTAAAAATTTAATCTGTATTATATTGGACAGCAAAAGAAACAGTAAATAGAGTACTATTTATTTTTGAGATGCATCTATGCATAAATTACACAATAACTTTAGTGTTTCATTAAAAACTTCCTACAAACTTAGTAACATTTATTTAAAACTTATCTTGAGATTTTTTCACTTTATTTAAAATAGAATATAATGATTATTTAAAGCTAAGTATATAATTATTGAATCTAACACCTTTGTTTATTTTAGTCTATTAAATTCTGTTAAATTAATTGTGTTGAAAGTATAATAATCTTTTATAAAAGGAATTATCAACAAAAGAATTAAAGCTAAAATTATGAGTGAGATTTGACTGAAGCGTTATAAAGCTAATCCTTTTATTTATTATTCATTCAATTTCATTCTTAATCTCTTCTAATGATTATTTTTTTTATTTGAACACAATTACTTTTATATTTAAAGCAAGGGTTATTTGAAGTTTGCTAATCAATTGTATAAAATGTAGACTTCGTGTTAAATGGCATTGACTTTGTTACTTAAATCGTGATTTTAATATAATTAAAATACGAATACAATGTTATATGATTTGTGAAATGATGCTATGCTACTACTTTAATACTCTACGTTATTTTAATCAGTAAAATATTAATACCTTTTCAACTCACGTCATGTTTATCGATCAGTCAGCTAAGAAACTCTTGTTCAGCTGTAAGAAGTTCTCCACTTCTAAAAGATAAAGAAGAAAATATATCAATATGTGATGAATTGTTTGTGATAGAAGATTAAAATACCAACATTTACTTATTCTTGTCTTTTATTCAAGCTACCAAATTGAAATAAAAGGATTCCCTTTGCATTAGTATATATGGATGATATGTTTATTTTTCTTTGTCCTCTTGCATCTAAGAGTCTATATATTTATAAACAGCAAAAATATCTGAGATTTATTGAAATCTCAGTTAGCAACTTTAACGTGAGTAACTTAGTAACCTATCGTCAATATTCCTATTACTGTTTGCTTGAGCAGTAATTTGATCTAATGTTGCTGGATAGAATGTATTTTATTGCAAGTTATTTTAATTTTTGTAGCTAGATATTCCTGTTGTGGATACTGCCTTTTCTTACACAGACTAACGTAAATAGCTGAAGTCTCTCATGCATCTAGTTACTCATTGGAGATCAAAATTTATAATCTAAATTTCCTTGATACATTAGTAAGTTTCTTAGCTCTCCATGAGAAATATTATTAATATCCTATTTTTAGTATATTAATGTACTATGCTAATGTTTTTAGCGTGAATAGCAGTAAGCTGCGGCTCCTACTTCTGTTATGAGAAGCTTATATTATTTATAATCAGATCTCTGAAATTCTGAGAGATCCAAGGCTAATCATTTTGGATAAGATTTACTCCCCAAATAATAACTTGGTCATTTAGGACGTTATAAGCAGCTAATATCCCTGCATTTGTTTATTATCGTATGCTAATATTTTAATAATATGAGAATGAAAAATGCGAAACATTCCTTAAGTGAAAAACCTATATTGGCAAGCAATCAAAACCCCAAAACCCCTTAGTGAGGTTTATAAGTGCTTTGATTTGTAGGGTATAGTTGGGGTCTTATTGGGGTTAGTAGAGAAATTAGGCCAATTTACAAAATGAGAAATAGAAATTAGCGAAATTTAGGGTCGATTTATGATGAGAAATATTTAGATTTACTGCTTCAGCTTATGGTATGGTACGAGTATTAATATAGATTAAGTCAAACCAGTATTGAATTATGCAGCTATTGCAAAGCTCTTACACAAGAGTGCCTCTACTGTTAGATATCACTGCATGTTAGCTGTTTAGCATTTTAATTCTGGTACTTGAAAGCATCCTGCTAGAAAATAAAAGTTCTCACAGCACCATATTGACTACCTCTGTGACTCTAAGACTTTAAAGTATTGGGCACACTTTCCTCTAGACTAGCGAGCTGTAATGTTTCATCGCAAGTTTCCTGATATGCGCATCTCTCCTTAGACTATAGCCAACATTTATAGAAGAAATGGTATTACTTTCAAGACTGTCAACAGAGTGAAGAGAGTGATTGATTTTACAGTGCCATTTTATAGTAATAATTTAAACTATATATATGATTAAATGCAGAGAGCTATTGATAATAACATCAAGTTCATACATGCAGATGAAGCTGTGTTTACTTTCAACACTTTTATTAATAAGTCATGGCATAAGAAGTATGATAATATAGATTTTTATGACTAAAAAGTGAAGGTAGTCACCCATGCAATTTTAGCTGGTATAAGTGAAGATTCAGGCTTAGAGAGTTATGTGATTCACCCTCTCTCTTTTAAGCGAGAGTAGTATATAGAGGTTCCTACATAAGCTCAGAGAGAAGTATAGCAACCAAGAGATCATCCTGTTTGCTGATAACCTTTCAGTTCATAAGACTAAGGAGTCTAAGAAAGCTTATGAAGACCTAAACTTAACTCCTGTTTATAACGTTCCTTATAGTCCTTAATTTAATGGAATAGAATTCTACTGGAGTTAAATCAAGACTCACTACAAGAAAGCTGCTGCTGTATCATCTTATGCATGACTTGCCTATCGATACAGTAGACTTGATTCAAAGCAACTGTAAGAGAGTAAGCGTGGATAAGACAACAGCTTGTGCGAGAGAGGGAAGAATGAATGTTTATAAATAAGTTTTAGATTTATACGAATGAATATATTCACATATTAAATTGGCCCATAAAGGGGTTTGGCTTCTCTTTCTTCTCCTCTTCTTATGGCTTACTTGGACCCATTTTTCTTCTCTTTGTGCCAGCTCCTGCATCTATGTTCATTTCTTCTGGCTTTTAAACATCTTTATAAAGTCTCTTGCTCACTTCATAAATAGTCTATGACTTTCTCTCTCTGTGGACCTTCGCATGCTCTTTCATTAGGAATATACCAGTTCCAGGTTTCCCTACAATGTTATGAATCAAAGCTTACGAGAGAGGAATGGATGCTTCTTAAGCTCAGCGAGCCAGGTCTCGCTTATTAGTATGCCTTGCTTCTTTTAATCTTCAGAGAAATAGAGTAGCGTTTTTTGTGAGCTTCTTCAATGATCTCTCTGAGATAACTCTCTCTTAAAGTGCCAAGAACTCCAAAGAAAAAGCTCCTATCTGGAAGCTTGTTAGAGAGTTGTTTCTTGGTAGGAAGATAAAGTACCAACTCTTCATCTTTCATCGCATCCTCGTAGAGATTAGTGACTGAAATCTCTGGGTAGTTTGGTATATCTATCAACTTTATTTCACTGTTTTTGAAGGCTTTCTTCTAATCGCATAGTATAACTTTTAAGAATGAAATTTTGGTACCTTCCATCGTTTGAAGGAATAAACCCACTATAGCATATGATTAAGTATATGTCACATGCTTACCATGCTAAGTGAGGTATCGATAGAGATCTTCCTTGCTTCTAATCTTGAGAATATTTCTTAAGCTTCAACCCTCTTCATTGCAGTACTTATAGATTCCATCCTTGTTCCTTCTCTTGTTATTGAATTTCAAATTTTAATATATAGAATTCTGGATCATAGTGTTAATAATCTTAGTATTAAATATGGGCATCTTATAGGAGGTCAACCTGGTAAGGATACGTGGAGAAGGCTGGCAGAAGCTGTAACAAACTTCAGAGATAGAGCTCCATTTTTATCAATTTAGTTCCATTAAATTAGTACTAAATTTGTTTAAATTTGATTAGTACCGGTACTAAATTCGTTTAAATTTAGTTGGTACCAATTTAATAGTACCAATACTTAATTAGTACCTAGTTTTTAACTAATGAGGTTTTAATGGAAAAGTTCCAAAATGGTTCAAAACCTAATTGGTACCAGTACCAACCTGAATTTATCTCAGTTGGTACCAAAATTAAAAATATTAAGCATAAAATTAGAAAATTTATAGTTATAAACTAAGTATAAATATGATGTCTAACACCTAAGAATCAGCCATTGTTGTTGGAGTGCCAACTCCTATACAAAGTTAGTATAGCCAGTGAGGTTTTTACTTATTAATAATAGAAATTTAAATTTGAATTTAATCATGGCGGCTAACTTAAATCGTAAGGCAGTTTCTCTTGGAACAGGTTAATCATTGCTCAACTTTAGCTCCTCCAAGTAACCAGAAGTAATTTATATTGAAAAGGAGGTAGAGCTAAGAGCTCTAGAGTTTGAAGCTGAGGTCTTTAAAATTTAAGTTTAAAACAAGAAGTAGAGGCTGAGATGGGAGTTTAAACATAAGTTGAATTGGTTGAGGAAAATAAGAAACAGCAAACAATAGAAAAAATTAAAACATTTTAATGTGAAGACTGCTAAAATTTCTTCTCAACTGAGTCTAGCTTGAAGAGACACATCAAAATGGTACACTCTGGTAGAGCTAAGATCTACTTCAAGCATGATAAAGTAGATGGTAGATACTAATGCAATACCTGCATGAAGTCTTATACGCACTCAGCTAAAGTAAAGAGACATATGCAAAAGCATCATCTAAGCGAATTCCTGATTAAAGATGAGGAAACTTAAAAGCTTGTACCTGCTAAAAGAAAAAATAACTCTCTTGATTCAAAAATAGAGCAGTAGGAGAGACTTAAGAGATAGAAGCGGTTTGAGTCAATGACCAACCAGCAAATGGTATGTATATAGCATGCTTATAAGAGAGAGCAATGTATATACCTGCATTAAATGCAGTCAACATAACCAGCTGTATTGAAAACTATTTGAATATTGACGTACCTAACAAGGTAAAACTTATAGTTGTTGATGAATTCGCATACAAAGTATATCCATTCGAGTATCTCATTAAGAACGAGCAATATTAAAATGAGATTGCAAATGAATACATAGTATTGAGAGAG